>PVKE010032645.1:0-18365 GCA_004027555.1 Craseonycteris thonglongyai
AGAGAGAGAGAGACAGAGACAGAGACAGCTAGAGAACCGAACTGTGGGAACTCCCCAGTTCAGCATGTGGGTCCACCTGGGCCGGAGCCAGGATTCGATCCTCGGTCCTCGGGGCCTCAAAGCGAGCGCTCAACCCGCTGAGCCGTCCCGGCTTTCCCCACATTTTTATTTTTTGATGAATGTTTTGGGAAAGCCCGCGAAGCACTGAAGCCGCAAAACATGAAGCGCGAAGTGGCGAGGGAACACTGTATATGTATATATGGTCTGGAAGAAGTGATGCTGTAATGTTATAAGGCTTGTTTTGTCTCACACAAGATGGACAGCCGTTTGAACATTTCACCTAAAATGTCACATAGTGTGTTTGAGTGTGATATCATTATATTACAGAATTACATGTTTATGATTTATAATAAAAGAGTTGGTATGGATTACCAGCTCATAAAAAACAGATGTTACTTTTGCCAAACTGGATATATACATTTTAACTATAGTTTAAAAGCACTAATATTTTATATTAGTTTCAGGGGAAGCCAGGATGGCTCAGTGGGTTAAGTGCTCACTTTGCAGCGCTGGGGACCAAGGATCGAATCCCGGCCCCGGACTGTGCGGAACCATATGCTGAACTGGGAGCTCCCCCAGTTCAGTTCTCTCTCTGTCTCTGTATCTGTATCTCTCTCTCTGTCAAAATAAATAAATAAATAAATAAATAAATATTAAAAAAAAAAGGAACCAAATGTTTATATTAGTTTCAGGCGTATAGTACAGTGGTTAGGCATTTATATAATCCAC
Organism: Craseonycteris thonglongyai; assembly: GCA_004027555.1. NCBI lineage: Eukaryota > Metazoa > Chordata > Mammalia > Chiroptera > Craseonycteridae > Craseonycteris > Craseonycteris thonglongyai. The sequence continues at coordinate 790 of PVKE010032645.1, forward strand.
GAAGTGATCATCCTAATAAATCTAGTACCCATCTGACACTATACATAGTATTTACAACATTGTCAACTACATTCCCCGTATTATATTTTATACCCCCACAACTAATATGTGACTACCAATTTATACTTCCTAATCACTTCAACCTTCCTCACCCATCCCCTCAAACACCTCACATCTATCAACCATCAGATTGTTCTCTGTATCTACAAGTCTATTTGTTTTGTTCATTTATTCTGTTCTTTAGATTCCACGTGTATGTGATATTTATATGGCATTTGTCTTTCTGTCTTTCTCATCTTATTTCACTTAGGTTCATCCTCTAGAAGATCCTCTAGGTCCATCCATATCATTGCATACGGCAAGATTTTATTCTTTTTTATGGCAGAGTAACACTCCATTGTATAAATGTACCATAATTTCTTTATCCAATCATCTATTGATGGGCATTTCAGTTGTTTCCATACCTTGGCTATTGTGAATAGTGTTGTGATCAACATACAGGGGCATCTATCTTTTCGAATTAATGTTTTGGACTTTTTTGGATAAATACCCAGGAGTGAACCTACTGTGTCATAAAGGAGTTCTGTTTTTTTAATTTTTTTAAGATCTCCATACTGTTTTCCACAGTGGCTGCACCAATTTGCAATATCATAACAGTGCACGAAGTTTCCCTTTTCTGCACACTCTCACCAACACTTCTTTGTTGATTTTGATAGCGATTTTTACAGAAGTAAGGTGGTATCTTATTGTGATTTTTACTTGCATTTGATGATTAGTGGTGTTGAGCATATTTTCATATGTCTATTGGTCATATGTATATCCTTTATAGAAAAACTATTGTTCAGATTTTCTACCCAGTTTTTAATTTAGTTGCTTTTTGTTTTTGTTTTTGTTTTTTTGGTTTGTTTGTTTGTTTTTTAAGGGGGGGTTCTGGTGTTGAGCTGTAAGTATTTTATATATTTTGGATATTAACCCTTTTTATCAGGTGTATCATTGGCAAATATCTTCTCCTATTCCATAGTATGTCTTTTCATTTTAATTGACTATTTTGCTGTGAAAAAACTTTTTAGTTTGATGTAGTCCCATTTGTTTATTCTTTCTTTTGTTTCTCTTGCCTAAGGAGATATATTATTTAAAATATTTCTAAGGGTAATGTCTGCGTTTACTTTCTATACTTTCTTCTAGGAAATTTATGGTTTTGGTCTTACATTTAAGTCTTTTATACATTTTGAGGTGTTTTTTTTTTTCTTGTATATGGCATAAGAAGGTGGTCCAGTATTAATTCTTGCTTCCTTTCTCATAGGTTTTTTTCCTTTGTCATAAATTAAATGACCATATAGACATGAGTTTATTTCTGGACTCTCTATTCTACTCCATTAATCTATGTAAATTTTTATATCAATACCAAGCTGGTTTGATTACTACGACCTTGTATTATAATTTGATATCATGTAGCAAGATACCTTCAGCACTGTGCTTCTCTTTCAGGATTGCCGTGCCTATTTGGGGTCTTTTATGGTTTTGTGTAAACTTTAGGATTATTTGTTCTAGTTCTGTGAAAAATGCCAATGGTATTTTGATTGAGAAGGCACTGAATCTATAGTTTGCTTTGGGTAGAATTCATATTTTACCCATATTAATTCTTCCTATTCATGAAGATGGAATATGTTTTCATTTATTTGTATTTTCTTTGATGTCTCTCTTTAGTGTCTTATAATTTTCTGAGTACAAGTCTTTTTCTTCCTTGGTTAAATCTATTCCTAGAATTTATTCCTAGGTATTTTTCTTATGCAATTGTAAATGGGATTATTTTCTTGCTTTCCTTTTGTTCATTTTTTTTAAAGATTTATTCTTATTGTTTTTGACAGAGAGACAGAGACAGAGAGAAGGGGGAGGGCCCAGAACAGTTTCCATAGTTGCACCTCATTGGGTTTTCCACATAGTTTCATTCCACAGGTGGGCGGGGCTGCACAGGGCAGGAACTGGGCCAGGGTCTCACCCTGGTGAGAACCGAACTGGGGGCACTCCCCAGATCAGCATATAGGTCTGCACGGGCCGGGGCCGGGATTCAATCCTCGGTCCCCAGGGCTGCAAAGTGAGAGCTTAACCCACTGAGCCATCCCGGCTTCCCCACTTTCTGTTCATTATTAATATAAAATTCAATTAATTTTTGAATATTTTGTATACAGCTACTTTATTAAATGCATTTATCAGTTCTAATAGTTTGTTTTTTGGACAGAATCTTTTGGGTTTTCTATATAAAGTATCATATCATCTACAAATAATGATAGTTTTACTTCTTTCTTTCCCATTTGAATGCCTTTTGTTTTTTGTTTTTTTTGGTTTTTTTTTTCTGATTGCTGTCAGGGTAATGGTGGCCTCATTAAGTAAGTTTGAGAGCCTTGCCTCATCTTGAATTTTTTGAACTAGTTTGAGACGAATACATATTAATTCTCTTTTTAAATGTTTGGTAAAATTCACCTGTGAAGCCATCTGGTCCAGTCCTTTTGTTTGTTAGGAAATTGTTGATAACTTATTCCATTTTTTTAGTTGTAAAAGGTCTCTGCCACTTTTGCCTCCTCTCAATTCAGCCTTGGAAGATTGTATGCTTTTAGGAATTTATCTATTTCTTTCAGATAGTTCAATTTGTTGTCATATAGTTGCTCATAATATTTCCGTATTTTTTATTGTGTGTGTGTTTCTGTAATGTTTCATTGTCACTTTTCCTTTCATATCTCATTTTATTTGGGTCCTCTCTCTTTTTCTTAATGAGTCTGGTTAAAGGTTTGTTGATTTTGTTTATCTTTTCACAAAACCAGCTCTTGGTTTTATTGATCTCTGCATTTTTTAGCTTCAATTTCTTTTATTTCTGTTTGTTCTTTATTATTTCCTTCTTGGTACTCATTTTGGGTTTTGTTTGCTGTTCTATTTCCAGATTCCTTAGGTGTAAATTTAGACTATTCGTTTTAGATTTTTCTTATTTCTTTAAGTCTGCCTTCATTGCCATGAATTTCCCTCTTAAGACTCCTTTGACCATGTCCCATAGACTTTTGGGTAACTGTGTTTTTATTTTCATCTGTCAAGCAATCCTTTGATTTTTTTCCCCTTAATCTTATTGTTAACCCATTTATTACTTAGTAGCTTGTTATTTAGCTTTCATGTGTTTGTGCATTTCTCAGGGTTTTGTTTGTTTGTTTTTTGTAATTGATTTCTTATTTCATACCATTGTGATTAGAGAAGACACTTGATGTGAGTTAAATCTTCCTGAATTTATTGAGATTTGTTTTGTGGCCTAACATGTTAAATTAGTCAATCTTCGAAAAAGTTCCATGTGCACTTAAAAAGAATGTCTATTCTGCTGTTTTGAAGTTAAAATGCTCTAAATATATCAGTTAAATTCACCTGATCTGATGTGTTATTTAAGACAGATGTTTCCATGTTGATTTCTGTCTGGAAGATCAGTCTACTGACATCATTGAGGGGGTAGGAGGGGGGTTAAAGTTTCCAACTAGAACTGTGTTACTACTGATCTCTGCCTTTATGTCAGTCAGTATTTGCTTTATATATTTAGGTGCTCCTATGTTGGGTGCATAAATGTTTACTAGGGCAATGTCCTCTTCTTGGATTGGTCCCTTTAGTATTATGCAATGTCCTTTGTTTATTGTTATAGTCTTCATTTTAAAGTCTATTTTGTATGATGTAAGTATTGCTACTCCAGCTTTTTTCTCATTTCCATTTTCATAAAATATCTTTTTCTATCCCATTTACTTTCAGTCTATGTGTGTCTTTCAAGCTCAGGTGGGTCTCTTATGGCCAGCATAGGCATGAATTTTGTTTTCTTATTCATTCAGCTGCCCTATATCTTTTGATTGCAGCATGCAAGCTGTTTATATTTAAAGTGATTATTGATATGTACATAATCATTGCCATTTTATTATTCATATTTTAATCTATATTTGTTTGTTTTCTCCTTTCTTTTGCTTAAATATGTCCTTTTCATATTTCTTGTAACACTGGCTTGGTGGTGATGAATTCCTTTAGCTTTTTCTTGTCTATGAAGCTATTTATCATTCTTTTGATTTTAAATGATAGCCCTAATGAGGAGAGTAACCTTGATTGCAGTTCCTTGTTTTTCATTACTTGGAATATTTTCTGCTACTCCCTTGTGGCCTGCAAACTTCTGCTGAGAAATCAGCTGATAGGCCTATGGAGAGCTCCTTTGTAAGTAACAAACTGCTTTTCCTTGCTGTTTTTAGGATTCTCTCCTTGGCTTTAGCCTTTGGAAGTTAATGCAGTTTTGGTTCTTGCATTCATGTTCGGCCTTATGACCCTAGGCCAGAAAAGAAAGTGTCCTTAGAACGTCACAGTTAGCCACCACTAGCCTCAGGACTGCAGGTCCCCAAGAGACATCCAAGAGAAGCTATGTATGATTCAGGTTGCAACTCACTGTTCACCAGCAAAAGTTTTCTGGGCTACCATGGGCAGTCTGCTGCTATAAGTCTTCTGCAGATTGTGGGGCACAGCTGGCTACTCAGTAGCCGAGAGTACCCGCAGTGATACAATCCTAGCTGTGTGGGGTGGAGACCCAGAGAGTCACCAAGGCCGTGTGCCTGTGCAGATTTTACCAGACCAATGCACTCTCAGATTCGGTCCTGTGACAGAGGGTTCAACATTGAATTGATAGCACCTTTCCATGAGCTACACATGAGGAAGGCTACACACAGGAACAACGGCTTGTCCCTCCAGTACGTGCCCCGAAGCCACACAACTGTCTTTCCCCATATGTCTCTGGCATGTCTTGAATTGCTGCCCCTCTACCAGAGACCAGGTGAATATTTGCACGCGAGTGAATTTGTGTGAGGTCCCTTTAAGAGGCCAGATGTGTTTCCAGCTGCCTTCCATCTCACCAGAATGGACAGTCAGAGTCCTGGCTGATTTTCACTGCCAGACATTGTAAGAACTCTTCTTTTTGGCACAGGACCCTTGGGCTGGAGAGACCAATGTGGGGCTGAGAACCCTCCCTATTCTGTGGGGACCTCTGCCACTGAGGTGTCCTTCCTGGTGTTCAACCACTATCTGTAAGTTTGGGGTATCCTATTTTGCATCTCTGTCCTTCCTACCAGTCTCAATGTGGCCTCTTCTTTAGATCCTTAGTTTCATCTAGTCTTCAGATAATTCTTGAGGTTGATCATTCTATAATTTATTTGTAATTTTTGTGTGATCCTGAAAGGCAGTCAAAATAATGTTTACCTAATCTGCCATCTTGGACCTTCTCCTCAGCAAGAAAAATTTTATTGCATCCATAAGTTTAACATAATATATATAAGAACAATTTTTAATTGACCACATCTTGGTCTTCACTAATAAATTTGGTGACTCAAAGAATAAAGCTGAGAACAATATAACAAGGCCTAAGAATAAGGAACTCCTGTGTCCAAGCATACTAGAAAATGAACTTCCCAACTAAAACAGATAACAAATGTTCCCTTACTTTGCCTTTTGTTCCAGTAGGGTCCTCAATGGATTAGATGATGTCTACCCATGTTGATGAGGACATATCTTTCCTCAGTCTACTGATTCAAATGCTAATATCTTCTGGAAACACTCAAAGACACTCACAGAAGTAATGTTTAAGCAGCTATCTGGGTATTCCCTAGCCTAGTCAGGTTGGCACATAAAATTAATTATCACGAGTTGTAAGAAATAAAATTGGTTGGAAACTTTTCTATTTGAAAGAATTGTTGATTACTTTAGAGAGGATAGCTGGAGGAAGTCCAGCACACAGTTTGAGTGTTTCTGTCTTGGCAAATTCACAGGGAGCCAGTATTTGTCCTTGGACTTACAGGGTGAGAACTTGATTACTTCAGTTACTTTAGTTCAACAGGAAGTGGCAATTAAGCAAAGGAAAACCTACTTAACACTAATCAAGCAAGCTTACTTAAAGAAACAGAAGATATAGAGGCCAGAAGATCAATTTATTAATTTTCCAAGGGAAATTTATAAAGGAGTAATAGCTCTACTTGACTAATTATATATCAGAATCTTCTCCTTAATCAATGATTCTTTATAGCCTTAAATTAGTTTATTCAATTTCTCTATCATCATCAACTTACTTAAGGTTACACAGCCCATTTTAATCATTTATCAGTGGTTAAAATCCTCGATTCAAACCTTTTTGTTCATAGGATTCACCAATCTCAAATTACTCTTTCATGCATCATTGACTTCATTACTTGTATGTGCTTTTTGAGTAAGATGTCTCATGCACTTATCTATGTTGAATTGCAATAATTTCTACCTTGGGCCTTTACCTGCAGTTTAATTCAAATAAATTTAATATATGTTGGTGGGAACTCTATTATGCATAGCAAATGAATATAATCTAATGTTTCATTCTCAAATATGATAGAATGAAAAGAACAATTAGCTTTGAGTCAAAATCCTTGCATGCCTACGCTGTTTCTGCACTCAGTGTCTTTCAGATATAGAACAAGTTACTCATATTCAAAATCTGTTTCTTCAGCTATGCACTGGAGAGTTTTATGTAATATATCTTACAGATTTGTTCTGAGAATAAAGTCACATGAGACAATTGTATACAAATCCTTTTTAAAATATAATTTCTGGGACATTGAAAGATACAATAATAAAAGATAGAAACAGCTTGATCTGAACACCTATCTACAGGCCAGCTCACAGATCAACTCTTTCTGAATACGCTAAGCCCCTCCTGGAAATGATAATAGGAGATGAAGATCTGCTCATCAGACAATATGCAGCCAACTGTCTTCCTCAAAAGACAGTCACCTCATTAAACATGAGACCAAGGAATTAAGAGCTTCCTTCCTAACAATAAAATAGGGTTAGTGAAATAATTAGGAAATGATTTCAATTCTTTGATGATAAATTATGGTCACTGTATTATTTTTCTAGAGCTGCCATAATAAAATACCAGAGTCTCGGTTGCTTATACAACAGAAATGTATTTTCCCATAGTTCTGTAGACTGGAAGTCCAAGCTCAACATGATAGCAGTTTGTTCTCCTTGAGGCCTCTCTCCCTGGCTTTCAGATGGCCATCTTCTCACTTTGTTGCCCAATAACCTTTTCTTTGTTCATGTGCATACTGGTATCTTACCTTCTTCATATAAAAACACCCATCTATTGGATTACACCAATATGGTCTTATGGCCTCATATAAACTTAATTACCTTCAGATACAGTAACATTGGAAAGTAGAGTCTCAACATATGAATTTTGTGGGGATATAATTCAGTTCTTAATAAGAACCTGTTCAAATCCAGTGGCAAAGGGAATAAAGGAAGGAACATTTTAAGAACTTGTGGAGATAGAAATAACAGCATTATTTAATTAAATTAATATAGGAAGTAGGAAGAATGAGAAACGAGTTAAAAAGGCTTTCCTGGGTGTTTGGTATATGCTACACATTTAGTTATGTGCTGGAGACAGGATGAAATTAAAAGCTGCATCTGCTACATTCAAAGAACAAAGGCTAATTTTGAGGAAGAAAAATGAAATCTTATATTTCAGACCTATATAAGTTACTTAGCTTCATACCTAAGCTTCAAAATCATACAAATTTGAAGACTTATCTTTGAGAGAATATAGGCATTGGGATTTGCCAGACCTAGTTTTGAATCATGAGTTTATAATTTACCAGTTTTGTAATCATGGAGCAGTTAATATTTCTGAATCTCAGTTTCCATATACATATACAGACATATATATGTATATGTATATATACATATACAGACATATATGTGTGTGTATGTATGTATATGTATATATGTGTGTGTGTGTGTGTGTGTATTTTGTGGGAGAGGGAAGATAGAGAGACAAGGAGTAGGGTTGTGACAGACAAGAGTAAAAGGTATAAGAAAGTTGAATGGGAAATCAAAAGAAGTTTGTTATCTTCATAATTACAATTTCAAAAGTTCTTTTAATTTTCTCAGATTTATTTGTGTGTCAGATTCTACAATCGTGTTTTAGTGAGTGGTTCTCAACATTTTCTGGTATAAACATTCTTTTTTAACATTAAAAAAAATCCAGATAGTATAGTAGTAATTTTTTATCTTTAGTAATTCTTGCTTAAGAAATACACAATGGGGTTGGAGGGTCATCCAGATAGTGGTATGAGAGGTAATGCTTGAAATCTCTCCTGGAAAATACAACATAGAGCCTAAGCACAGCCCTGGCTGAGATAGAGATTGAGTAGCCGGGCCTTTCACAGCCCTGAGACTAGAGCTGCAACTAAAGCCAATGTGCACAAGCGCTTGGGTCTAAACAACCTGGGATGAGGCACTGGGGGTAGCAGCAGCACTGACCCAGTTACAGGGCAGCCCTGGATGAGGTGAAGGCTGAGACAGCAGCTGCAGAAGCACTGACAAGAGAGAAACACAGTCCTGGGCAAAGCAAGGGCTCAGGAGAAAGAACTGACAGTGCTCACATGCCCTGGCCCTCTGCAATCCTGATAAATCTACAGGCCTGTGTTACAAGTGAGCCCAGTAGCCAGGGCAGTGGGCAACCACTGGGCACAGTTCAGCAGTTACAAACCACAGTTACCTATCACCAGGCAAAATCCATGTTCACAGATCCTGGTGGCTTCCCCTAACCCTCACCCAAGGCTCACCCCACCAATTCCACCCAGTACATGCACCAAGTAAGCTAGATCCGGGAACCCACATTTACCCTGTGACACAAACTGACCTGCACCTTTCCCAACAAACCCTGCCCCTACCCTTCCCGCTCAAACTGACAAAAGGCACAGGTAAACCGCTACACACAGGTGCAGTAGCTCCTGCCTGCTTTGGGACGTCAGAGGCATAGAATACCATTGCCCACCACATCTTCCCAAAGAGGAGACATACAGAGACAAGGTGACTGGGTCAAAGAATAATAGCCCACCTTCCAGGAAATCTCACAGTATCACAAGACCCAATAGCCAAGAGAAAATATTGTAAGATGAGGCAGGGACACCAAGTAGGTAGTGAAAGAAAGACCTCTTCATATCTACTAGTGGAAAAGTCTTTATGCCCTGGAAGAGAAACAATCCAACTACAATGAATAACCTAGGAAACAAAGTGGCTCAGAAAAAACATGAAAATTTTCCAGAAAAAACAAAACAAAACAAAAAAACAGAGACATATGGAAATATATGAACTAAATGACACTGAATTCAAGACTTCAATTCTCTCAGAGAGATCAAAGAAAATTAGTGTATTGCAATGATGGAGCTATATGACCTCAAAAAGAAAATCTGTGAACATAGGGAATATTTTAATAAAGAAATAAAAACAATAAAAAAAGAACTAAATATAAAATCTAGAGCTAAACAACACAATAAAAGAAATGAGAAAAAAAAATGAAATAGCTAGCATAGAAGCAGGGCTAACTAGATGGAGGAAAGAATTAGTACTATAGAAGATAGAAATATGAAAGTGTCACAGAAAGAAGAGAGAGATTTGAGAGGCAAAATACATTAAAGAACCATACAATAAATTTCTGACACCTTTAGAAAGAACAACATAAGAATTATAGGAGTGCCAGCAGGAGTAGAGCAGAAATTCAAAGGGAGCTTATTCAAACAAATAAAAAATGAGAACTTTCTAAACATATGGAAAGAACTAGAAACTCAAATTCAAGAAGAAAACAGGACCTATAGTTACCTGACTTCTAGCAGACATTTTCCAAGGTACATTATAATGATGTCAAAAATCAAAGGCAAGGAAAGAATACTCCAGGCAACAAGAAGAAAAAGATTATAACCTTTAAAGGAAAGCCCATCAGGCTATCGTCACATTTCTTAGCAGAAACTCCACAAGCCAAGATGAAATGGAATCAAATATTAAAAATAGTAAAAGAGAGAAACTACCAGCCAAGAATAATTTACCCAGCAAAGTTATCCTTTAGATATGAAAGTAGAATAAAGACCTTTTGAGGCAGAAGCTGAGAAAATTACGCAGCCCAAAGCTGGCATTTCAGGAAATACTAAAGGAGGCTAGTTAACCTAAAACAAAAAGTCAAAATAAATGGGGAAACATTGAGGGGAAAAAAAAAAAAACATAAAAAAGGAGGAAGTGAAGGTTTGAATTTCCAAAATAGAATGGAGAAAAGAAGCATGTTTAAAGAAAGAGGCCGTCAAATACCGTATATAAAACTTTCTTTTTCATAAACTTCATGGTAACTACTCAAAAACAAAGAAACAAACAAAACAAAACAAAAATCTCCGAACTAAGACATATACCCAAATAAAAAGAGGAAACAGAAGTAAAAATCATATAACATCAAACTAAAAAACTGAGTTAAAAAAAGCAAAAAAAGTAATCCAGACACCTAGATACCAAAAAGCAGAAGAAAAAATAGCCATAGGAAATCCTCATATATCAATCATCACCCTAATGTAAATGGACTGAACTCACCAATAAAAAGTAGAGGGTAGCAATCTGGATTAAAAAACAAAACCCATCAATATGTTGTCTCCATGAGACACACCACAGCCACAAGGACACACTCAGAGTGAAAGAGTGAAAAACAGAACTCCAAGCAAATGGTATCCAGAGGAAAGCAGATATAACCATACTTATATCTGATGAAACAGACTTCAGGATTAAAAAAAAAAATGTAATAAGAGGCAAAGATGGATAGTTCCTAATGATAAAGGGGACAATACAACAACAAGAAGACTTGACACTCATTAATATAACATAGAAGGTCTGACTATTAAGTTTGTGAACTTGCCAGCATGCACTTACACTGGCAGCACTATATGAACAACTTGGTAGGGTTTCATAACCTTGGTATATCAGTGTCTCACAGCTGTGTTCATGTCAACACATGGTGGTGTCTTGCTGAGTGTTGTTCATTATTGTTGTTGTGTGTGTTTGTGTGTCATTGCAAGAGCATCAGAGCTTCTTGTTCAACCTTGGCAAGAGTGGAAGTGAAATCAGGAACATGTTAGTCCACATTGATGGAGATAGTGCCATGAAAGAAATGCAGTTTACAAATGACTAAATATTTTTATGAAGGGAAAGTGTAACTGATGAAGAGAAGTCAGGGCAACCATTAACGAGAAGAACTAATGAAAACATTGCAAAAATTCATCAAATTGTGCATCAAAATCATCTGCTGACTGTGAGAAGCACAGCAGACCAAGTCAACATTGATAGAGAAACAGTTAGAAAAATCTTCACTGAAAATTTTAGCACAAGAAAGTTGTGCGAAAATGGTACCAAAAGAGCTCACCAATGAGCAAAAGCATAAGAAAGTCAAAGTTTGCCAAGACCTTTTAGAGAGGCAAGATGTTTTGGGCCACGTTATAATCAGTGATGAAACATGGGTGTACCAATATGACCCTGAAACAAAGTGTGAAAGTGCACAATAAAAGTCAGCCAATTCTCCATGACCAAAACAGTTCTCTCAGTCTAAATCAAGAGTCAAAATAATGTTGCTAACCTTTTCTGATATCAGAGGAATTGTTCACTATGAATTTGTGCCAAGTGGACAGTAAACCAAGTTGACTATTTGGAAGTACTGAAAAGGATGCGTGAAAAATTTAGACAAAATGACCTGAACTTTTTGCCAACAACTCATGGCTCTTGCATCATGACAATGTACCAGCTAACATGGTGCTTGCTGTCTATGAGAGAGTTTTTAGCCAGTAAACAAATAACTGCACTGGAATACCCTCCCTACTCACCAAATCTGGCACCTAATGACTTTTTTATTACCCCCAAATAAAGAAAATATTGAAAGGAAGATGTTTTGATGGCATTCAGGATATCAAAGATAATGTGATGATGGCTCTGATGGTTATTCAAGAAAAAACATAAAAAATTGTTTGGAAGGGTGGACTAGGTGCTGGCATTAGTGCATTGCTTTCCAAGGGAAGTACTTCAAAGGTGACCATGTGATATTCATCAATGATGTATGCAGCACTTTTTCTAGGATGAGTTCATGAACTTAATCGTAAGATTTTGTACATGCCCCCATTCAGAAAGCACCAACATTTACAAAGCAACTACTAATAGATCTAAAAGGAGAAACTGACAAAACCACAATTATAGTAGGGGATCAAAACATCCCCTTGACAGCCATGGACAGATCATCCAAAGAGATAGCTTCATATAATACTTTACAGCAACTGGACATAATTGATATTTACAGGACACTCAATTCTTCACAAAGGTACACATTCTTTGCTAGTACACATGAAACATTCTCATGAATAGACCATATGCTGGGACACAAAACGAGTCTGAGAAAATTCAAGAAGTTTGAAATCAATGCAAGTGTATTCTCAGACCAGAAAGATCTGAATTTGGAGATCAACTGGGAGGAAAAAAAAAGCAGAAAAAACACAAGTATATGGGGCGATTAAACAGCACGCTATTAAAAATGACCAGAACAAAGAAGAAATAAATGAAGAAACTAAAAAATACTAGAAAAAAATTACAACAAAATCACAACATACCAAAATTATTGGGATGCAACAAAAGCGGTAGTAAGAAGAAAGTTTATATCATTATAGGCCTACCTCAAAATCACAAGTAAACAACCTTAAAGAACTAGAAAAAGAACAAAAAAAAGCAAAAACAAACAAAAACCTATAAGAGCAGAAAGAAAATAATAAAAATTAGAGCAAAACTAAATAAAATAGAGAGAAAAAAAGAAAAAGAAAGAAAATAAATAAGAAAAATATAATGCAACAAAGAACTTATTCATAAAAAAATTAATAAAATTGACAAATCCCTCGGTAGGCTCCAAAAAGGAAAAAGAAAAAGATAGAAATAAGCAAAACTAGTTATAAATGGGGAGAAATTATAAGTCATACCACAGAAATAAAAAGGATCATACAAAAATACTATGAAGAGCTAACTGCTACCAAATTCAACAACATAGAAGAAATGGACAAGTTTTTAGAAACCAACAGTCTACCTACACTGAACCAAGAAGAACTGGATAATATGAATAGATCAATCACCAGTGAAGACATTGAAACAATCATCCAAAACTTTCCCATACACAAAAATCTGGACCCAGATGGTTTTACCAACGAGTTATATCAAGCATTCAAAGATAAATTAATGCCTAACCTCCTCAAACTCTTCCAAAGAGTTGAAGAAGAGGCAATACTTCCCAACTCATTCTACAAGGCCAACATTACCATAATACCAGAGCCTGATAAGGATAACACCAAAAAATAAAAAAAGCCAACTGTAGACCAATATCTCTGATGAATACAGATGCAAAAATCCTAAACAAAATACTAGCAAATGGAATACAACACCACATTAAAAAGATTATGTACCATGATCACGTGGGATTCATTCCAGGGACACAAGGTTGGTTCAACATGCGCAAATCAATCAATGTGATACCCTACACATGGAAAACAAAAAATAAAAACCATATCATCCTATCAATTGATGTAGAAAAAACATTTGACAAAAGAAAGCATCCATTTGTGATCAAAACACTTAATAAAATGGGTATAGAAGGAAAGTACCTCAGCATAATATAGGCCACATATGAAAAACTCTCAGCTAATATCTGAACAGGGAGGGCAGAAAAGCCTATTCGGAAAATCAGAAACAAGATAGGGATGTTCCCTGTTGCCACCAGTATTTAATATAGTATTGGAAGTTCTAGCCAGAGTAATGAGGCAAGAGAGAGAAATAAAAGATGTACAAATTGGGTGAGGAGGAGCTAAACTGTCACTTTTTGCAGATCACATGATCCTTTAAAAAAATTCTAAAGACTACATCAGAGACCTATTAGAAATAATAAATAAATACAGTAATTATGGATACAAAATTAGTGTAAAAATCAATTGCATTTTTAAATAACAACAAAACAGCAGAAAAATAAATGAGGAAAATAATACCTTTTGTGATCACAACAAAAAGAATGAAATAACTAAGAATAAACTTAAGAAAGACATGAATGACTTATGAGTATACACTAAAAATTATAAGATACTATTTTTAAAAAAATTGAAGAAGACACAAAAAAATGGAGAGATATCCCATGTTCATGGATCAGATGACTCAATATAGTTAAAATGGCCATATTACCCAAAGCAATATGCAGATTTAATGCAATTCCCATCCATATCTCACTGACATTCTTTCAAGAAATACAGATTTTTAAAAATTATCATATTCCTATGGAATCACTAAAGACCCTAAATCATCAAAGCAATACTGTATTAAATGAATAAGCCTGGAGGCATCATGCTCCCCGATTTCAATCTATACTTCAAAGCATCAATAATAAAAACAGCTTGGTAATAGCAGTAAAACAGATACAGTGACCAATGGAACAAAATTAAAAAAATAAAAAATAAAATAAATAAATAAATAAACCTGCAAGTATATGGGCAGATAATATTTGATAGGAGAGAGAAAAATATACAATGTGGAAAAGAGCCTCTTCAGTAAGTGGTGCTGAGAAAATTGGAAAACCACATGAAAAGGAATGAATCGGAACTGCAAACTCTGACCATGTACCAAATTAACTCAAAATGTCTTAAAGACCTCCACATAAGACCCAAAACAATAAACTGTATAGAAGAAAACATCAGTACTAAATTTATAGAGTTGGGTTCAGGGAGGACTTAGTGAACCTGATCTTGAAGGCAAGGGAATTAAAAGTAAAAATAAATGAATGAAATTATATCAAACTAAAAAGCTTCTGCACAGTAAAAGAAACCATCAACAAAGTAAAGGGACAAACAACCAAATGGGAGAAAATATTTGCAAACAAAACCTCTGATAAGGGGCTAATGTCTAAAATATATAAAGAACTCATACATCTCAACAACAACAAAAAAATCCCATTTAAAACGGGACAAAGACCTGAACATATACTTTTCCCATGAAGACGTACAAGTGGCTACCATGTTGTAGGAAGTGACACCCAGCAGAGGCTATCAGATGCTCAGACAACTCTTTAGATAGAGTAAGGAGATTTTATTAGTCGGTGGAGCACACGGGCTAGCAGCACCTAAGCACCACACTCCCCCCACCCCAGTTAGATTTCTCACCACTTCTATACATTTGAATGTGATTTTTTTTTTTTTTTGTCTAGAGTCCCATGTGCTTTTTGTGAAGCAAGTTGGGGAGGGAGATAGGGACAGACCTTGCACTTGGGTTTCTGAGAAATGTTTGTTCTCAGCCTTGATTTCTATCATTGCTGACCTTTCTGAGACTCAAGGACTTTTTATCTCTTGTCCTTGTGTTTGCAAGAGTCTCCAGGAGGCCCCTTCTTCTGTAATCTTTTAAAGTTCTTGCTCTATTGGCAGGTATATGAAAAAGTGATCAACCACACAATCTATTAGGAAAATGCAAATCAAGACCACAATGAGATACCACCTCACATTTAGAAATCATAAATGTAAAAATCAGCAAATTTCTGCTCCTAATTTAGTAAACTTGATTAAGAATTCAATTTAACCTCTTAGAACCTCCATTGAAATACAATTGATATTACCTACTGTGCCTTTATCATTAAGCAATTGTAAAATACAAGTGAGATCAAGCCTTAAAAAGTTTACAATTAAAGGTCTGGCTCTCTTTTGTTACCATACTGGGAGCAATAGAAGCTATGAAAAGAGAAAGCATGCGAAAATATGAAATTGTAATAGTAGTAGTGGTCGTAATAGTAGTAGTCTTCCAAGATGATAACCAAGTTATTTTTCTATGCTTCAGTTCTTTATAGGACCTATGCCCTGAATGTCATAATGATAGCTCCAAAATTATATGTTCTTCAGCTATCAAATAAAGGAATTCTTAAATTAGTGAAAAGTTTGTATCATACCATGTGACTTTTTAAATTTTTTTATTGTTTTTTTCAGAGAAGATGAGAGAGAGAGAAAGAATGGGGGAGGATCCAGAACAGTTTTCATAGTTGTACATCATTAGTTGTGATATGGTTTCATTCCACACAGGTGGACGTGGGGCCATATGAGGCAGGAATCAAACTAGGGGTCTCCCAAACGGGAGTCAAGAACATTTGCCAACAAGCCATCCAGGTGGTTACCAGTTGCACTGCAGTTCAGCAAATGGGTTTGCACGGGCTGGGGCCAGGAATCAAACCCCAGAACTTGCACCTACAAGGCAAGCACTTAACTGTTGAGCTATCCCAGCATCCCCTACTACATAACTTTTTTTTTTACTAGAGGAAAACAAATAATAACATTGTTTAAATGAAGTTTGATATAGACTTATTTATCTTTCCATAAAAAAATAACCCATCAATGTTTTTTAGAGGAAGATTATCTGGTTAATTTGGGGGTATTGCTAATACTGCTTTTTTGGTAGCATCAGGAAAGCAATCAAATACTCAGTGATAGCAAATGATTGAAAGAAATAAATGATAGAAACAAATTTAGAATGACTTGGTAAATATATATGAAATGGAAGATCCACTTGCCTATACACATAAACTAATGATCAGAAAGTAGGTCATATCTTTGTAGGGAGTTGAAGAGAAGAAAGATTCAGGAGTTTAGATTTTAATAAGAAGCATAGAAAAATAAACAAGCCTTGTCACTTGTTTATTATTATATATTCTATCCTAAGCAAAGTAACATATTTTGAATAAAAGTTATCTCCAAGGGGGAAAAAAAATCAAAGTTTAGTAAGGCATAACCTAGCAGAACTTTATAATAATAAAGACTTCTTGAAAAGTTAATACCTTTCAAATTAAAGGATCTAATGCAGCTACAGAAGCTTCAAAACTGTCCACAGGAAAAGCCATAAGGTTAAAAGGCTATAAACTTTTAGACACACTAAAACAGAATAGAAAGAGGAGGAGACAGCCTGGCTGATCCTACAGACAGATAAGACTAGAGAAGGAATCCCAGCAAAAAGCAAAACTGGACATAAAGAGTGAGGAGGAGAAAATAGTAAAACTGCTGGGGAAAGGGAAACAGAAGACTACATATGTGAAAAAAATCTTTGTATCTTTCATAGCTTTGTCCAAAGACCTAGTTGATATATCCAAGTAAATTTTGTATCTGAATTGCCTTCTTTAAAGCTTGATATTATGTTTTGTTTATGTGTTACCAAATGTTACCTATTCCATCTAGAGAGCTTAATTTTCTAAAGATTTTCTCAGCATTTTTCTCAGAGACACATTTCCAG
The DNA here is from genome assembly GCA_004027555.1 of Craseonycteris thonglongyai. Classification (NCBI taxonomy): domain Eukaryota; kingdom Metazoa; phylum Chordata; class Mammalia; order Chiroptera; family Craseonycteridae; genus Craseonycteris; species Craseonycteris thonglongyai. Next base: position 17,953 of record PVKE010032645.1, read on the forward strand.
ACGGCCTGTTTCTCATTAGCTGGAATGAACAGGAGTGTGTTTATAGCACAGCACCATAGCACGAGACTAAAAGAATTCTTTCCTAGGAAAGCTGGTCAGGGAATTAGCAGTGCTGTAATTTAAAGGAGTGAATTTCCTTGCTTAGCTGTGACATGACAAAATATCAGTTCATTAAGATAATCTTTAAAGAGTAAATTGCATGACTCTTTGTAGCACAAAAAAATATAATAGAGTTTTGTTTTGAACAGTTTTAACACATGAAAATCCATTCATGCCAATCATGTAGGTTGTGATTATAAAATGTTTAACTTCTCTTCAGCACTTGTTGACTGCCTACTGTGGGCATTAAAGAGAATATTATTTAAAAGTTTACAGTCTAGTGACTAATCCAACTTATTGTATAAATAAAACCC
>PVKE010032646.1:0-18367 GCA_004027555.1 Craseonycteris thonglongyai
TAACAAGTGCTGGAGAGGCTGTGGACAAAAAGGAACCCTCATACACTGCTGGTGGGAATGTAAACTGATACAACCACTATGGAAGGCTGTATGGAGATTCCTCAAAAAATTACGAATGGAATTGCCATATGACCCAGCTATCCCTCTACTGGGCATCTACCCAAAAAACCTGAAAACCTTAATCTTTAAAGATGTTTGTACCCGCATGTTCATCGCAGCACTGTTCACAGTGGCCAGAACATGGAAACAACCAAAATGCCCTTTGATAGATGACTGGATAAAGAAGATGTGGTACATTTACATAATGGAATACTACTCAGCGATAAGAAATGATGAAATACAGTCATTTGTGGCAACATGGATGGACCTAGAGACCATCTTATTAAGCGAAATAAGTCAGACTGAAAGAATCTGGAAAAATATGACCTCACTTATAGGTGGAATATAAAACTGAAAGTTACAAAGACACAGAGACTATGAACACACTCAATAAATTGGTAATTTCTGAGGGAAGGGGAGGAGGGGGGAAGGAGAGAGGGAGTGGAGGTGGGAGAGGGCACCAGCATTATGGACACACTCAATAGTTTGGTGGTTACCTGGAGAAGGGGGAGAAGGGGTGAGGGAGAGTTGTGGGGGGAGGTGGGAGTGGGCACCAGGGGGAGCTGATTCTGGGTGGTGGGCACATAATGTGATGCATGGGTAATGTGATGTGGACTTGTACTTCTGAAAACTACCTAATTGTTGCCAACCAATGTCACCCCATTAAATTTAACAATAAAAAATAAAAAAATAAAGAGAATCAAGAACCATATGACCTCACTTACAGGTGGAATATAAAATTGCAAGTAACAAAGAAACAAAAACTCGTGGACACTGTCAATAGGTTTGTGGCTACCTGAGGGGTAGGTGGGGGAGTAGTGAGGGAGCATCGGAGCGTCAAATGTACAGTGATTGAAAGAGAACTGACTCTCGGTGGTGAGCACATAGTACAACACATGGGCAATGTAATGTAGAATTTTACACCTGGAACCTATGTAATCTTTGTCAACCAATTTCACCCCAATAAATTTAACAATTAAAAAATATTTAGGTGGGTTTACTAACACAAAACTCATATTCCCTTTTTTGTAAATTTTTTTTCTTAGTGTAGAATTTTTGGTTCTTGCTTACATCTCTGTTGTTTGATGCTTTATCTTCTAGGTTAATTTCAATATTTCTGTTTTGTTACTTTTTCCTTGCACATACACTTGGACTTCTATTGCATATATTTTCAAATTTTATGCCATTTAACATCTATATTTCCTTTTCTTTTTTTTTTTTAAGATTTATTTTATTGTTTTTGACAGAGACAGAGAAAGAGAGAGAGAGAAAAGGGGAAGGCCCAGAGTAGTCTCCGTAGTTGTATGTCATTAGTTTACAACATGGTTTCATTCCACACAAGGTGGGCAGGGGCTGTGCTGGGCAAGAACTGGCCTGGGTCCTCCTGCATGGAAGATGCTGAATGGGGGAAAACCCAAAAACCAAGTTTGGGACCTCCCACATGGGAAGCACACCCCAGTTCAGCATATGGGTCCACACAGGATTCGATCCTCGGTCCCCGGGGCTGCAAAGTGAGTGCCTAGTCTGCTGATCCATCCCGGCTTCCCCATCATTTTCTTCTTAGCTTTGGGTAATTCATATGTTCTTCCTTATATGTGGAAATCTAAATCTAGGCTTACATAATTGCTTGAAATTATGAGAAACTATTTACTTATTTATTTATACTTCTAACTTATCCTAAGAAGAAATTCAGATAATTTATATAATAACACATAAAATATAATTGGATGACTTCAATGAAAAGTAAAAAAAAATAGCAAAGGGAAACTAATACTGGGAAATTAAGAACTCAAAAGTGAGGTCAATACCCAAATGCTTGCCAACTAAAGCCATGGTTTGGTGTGGCAGTGTATCCCTGGTTTTTGTTCACCAGCTTCAAGCCCTTTCCTTGTGAGGCTGAAGACTATAACTCACCTGTATTAAGGTTCTCTAGAGAAACTGAACAAACAGGATATTTGTTTGTTTGGTTATGTTAAGGAATTAGCTCATACAATTATGGAGGCTAGCAAGTACACAATCTTCAGGTCAAGCCGTAAGGCTGCCAGGCTGGTGACCTAGGACAGAGCTGATGCTGTCATTCAAATCTGAATGAAGGCCAACTACTGCAGAATTTTCTCTTGCTCAGAGATACTGGTCTTTTGTTGTATTCAGGCCCTCAGCTATTCGGATAAAGCCTACCCATATTGCAGAGGGCAATAAGCGTTACTGAAAGTCCACTGATTTAAATGTTAATTTCATTGAAAAGCAATCCAGAATAATTTTTGACCACATATCTAGTCACCATGGCACAGGTCACCTGACATATAAAATTAACCATTACACCACTGAAATCTGCTTCTTGCCTTTACCCTCCGCTTGCCTTTATTGTATTTTTTGTTTTGTTTTGTTTTTGCACATGCCCCTTTTATATTTTCCCCTAGTCCACAAAGCTTCTCTTAATCATTTTTTTCTCACACCTTACCCCCCAAAATCTCAGAATTCCAAAGGGGCGGGCCATCAAGCCACACGTTTGTACTTCAGGATTGGGTAAAGCTCTTCCCCTTTTGGGTGGCTAATGACTGCTATGAGTAGGTTCATGGGTTATCTTGGATTTCCTGTTAACCTTATCCTCCACCCGCACCCTGCCCTATCCCTTTGTGAAAAATATTTACACTGTTACAGGCCTATCATGAACCACTACTTATGCTAAAGGGTTTTACAGCAGAGTGTCGCTTTACTAACCTAGCCAACATTTTCTGGATGCTAATGAGTACACAGGGTTGTGGCTTTCACAGTTTACTTTTAGTCCTAAAGAGGATGAAGCAATAGGACAGTTCCTAGGACCCAGCCATCCAGTATGTCTCTTCTACTAGTAGGGGATCTTGTTCCATTTCTGCAACTCTTGCTCCCCTGAAGAATAGAGTCAGACTACAGCAAAGGGTTTGGGGAATTAGTTGCTCTCCTGGGCAGTGTTCTGAAACTCATAAGGAAAAATAACTCTAAGGCTTTTTTTTTTTTTTTATTAACTGGAAAAACTAAAACAAAATTAATATAAAAATAAATTGAATAAATGCCGACACAAAAAATATTATAGGCAGTGACTCAAATGAGTCTGTATTTCTCCCCTTTTTCTTATTTTAAGACTCTGGAAAATACTTAAATGCATAACATTCATTCAATTCTAAAAACTTTTAGAATATTTCCATAGGATTCAAGCCCAAACGTCAGACCAATCACAGCTGTGTGATCTAGGGAAAGTCATGCAAACTCAACTCATAAGTTGCCTCATTGTAAAATGGAATGAGTAATGTGTTCCTCTCAAAATTACTGTAGGAAGTAATTGAGATTATGCATGGGACAGAGTTCTGTAAACTAACTGCTATCTTGATATTAGCTAATTAGTAAATCAGTTAAAGCCATAGTAAAGACATTAAAACAAATGATCAGATATTTCATAAATAGGAAACTACTCAAATGATTAGTTAACAGTTTAAAAGTGGGAAGAAGAGTAGACAAGATTAGTTAGAAAGAAGAATTTAGTCATTTATACATTATGCTTGCTCCTGTCCTGGTGAAAATTTTAAACATGCATGTGTATTTATATTACATAAATAAATTCATTAATAGGTTGCTTTTCACTTTTTCTGGTCAACATCAAAAATAATAATTGTATTTTGGGGAAGCCAGGATGGCTCAGTGGGTTAAGCGCTTGCTTTGCAGCCCGGAGGACTAAGAATCAAATCCTGGCCCCGGCCCATGCGAACCCATGTACTGAACTGGGGTGTGCTTCCCATGTGGAAGACCCCCAGTTCAGTTCTTACCCCTTTGTTCAGTCCCTGTCTCGAGGGGGAGTGCCTCCCATGCGGGAGGTCCCCAGCCCATTTCCCGCCCTTCACGGTCCCTGCCCACCTGTGTGAAATGAAACCATGTTGAAAGAAGATGACGTACAACTATGGAGACTGCTCTGGGCCCTCCCCCTCTCTCTGTCTCTCTCTGTCTCTATCAAAATAAAATAAAATAAAATAAAATAAATCTTTAAAGTATATCACATTAAAGATGGGCAAAGTTATTTGTTTCCTGGCCCTGGGTCCTGCTCAGGTCTCCTCTCACCCTGAGAATCTGTCACAGTGGCCTCTAAGGTTCCCACCCATAACCATTTCACCTTATTTTGAACCCAGGCATATTTAGTATCTGTAAACCGCATCTGATTCTGACATAACACTCAGTAACATTATTTATCTCTTTGTAAATTTAGATTTACATTTAAATGCTCCATTTCCCTTCACACCAGCTAATAATAAATACTCATTAGAGATTTACTATGTGCCAGACACTGTTTTAAAATTACATGACTTAACTTATTCAATATTTGAAATAATCCTATGAGGGAGGTATCCCCATTGCAAATATGAGAAAAACTGAGAGGTGGATAAATGAAGTATTTGCTCAGCACCACAGAACCAACTAAGTGTCCAGCCACAGTAGTGTGGTTCCAAGGCTGTTCACTGAACCACTGAGTTAAGAAAGCTCATTAGGAGTCAAGAATTTGCCTCACAGCTCAAGTACCCCCAGCACTGAACCATGACTTGCATTCAATAAGGGACTTATAAATGTCTTGTCACTGTTACTCTATGTAAACACATCCCATTGTTATAAATATATATATAAAGAAAAAAGGTTAGGGAACTTTTATTTTATTTATGCTATTTTTATGTTTCTCTTTTTTCTATATCGAATTAAAATTTTAGATTAAGCTGACTTGGAATGAGTGCAGAATCAAGGATTGTTAATGACATTAAAGATTTTTGGCACTGATTTTTTTTTCTCTAAGTATCAACCTGTGGTTTGTTGACATAACTATGGAAACATGGATAGAAACTTTCTATTATGCAACAAACCACTTCCTTTATCTGTTTATTTATTTATCTTCCGTGTTTTAGCTAAACTTCCCTCTATTTAAACGGTCATATAATAAATTGCAACTGTCAATTATATGAAGCATAAATATAACAGATACTGAAAAGCATGGATTTGCTAAACAGATTTAGAGGTGAGGATCCTGTACCTCATTAGGGGTGGCAGAAAGGATTACCTACATTAATATATGTAAAGCACTTAAAAACAGTTACAAGCACATAGTAAGTGTCTTTGAGGTATTTATTATTATTGTTAAATCCCTATGATATTAGGAAATACAGGTAACCCAACCTTCTGTAATCAGAAGCTTCAATTCAGTTTATCCTGAAGGATTACAAAGTGAAGCCTCTGTTCTCATAAGAACATCAGATCTTAGATTTGAAAGAAAACCCAACCCTATGCTACTCATACTTCTCTACAATATATGTAATAGGTGGTAATTGTGATTCTGCTTGAACATTTCCAGTGATGGAGAGCTTACTACCATAAAGGAAATTTTGTTCCATGATTAGATAGCTTAATTTTGAATAAGCTTATACTGTATATTGAAAAGAAATTTACCCTTCTGTAAATTTCAGACACTGGTTCCAGTGGTGGATCAGCAAAGCATTGGTTTTCCAATTTCTTAGGTGCAAGTGCTTCTGGAGTCCTTAAATTTTTTAAATTAAAACACTAAAACATTTAAGAAATACAAATTAGTAAATACAAAATAGTCATAATATAATATATGTATTTTTAATATTATAATTTAATATTATAAAAATTATAATATAATATATTATTATAATATATTCATTTTTATTTTATTTATTTTATTTTTATTGTTTTTTGACAGAGATATATGTATATATATATATATAGAGAGAGAGAGAGAGAGAGAGAGAGAGACAGAGAGAAGGGGGAGGGCCCAGAACAGTCTCCATAGTTGCACATCATTGGCTTTTCCACATAGTTTTATTCCACAGGTGGGCGCAAGGCTGCACAGGGCAGGAACTGGACCAGGGTCTCACCCTGGTGAGAACTGAACTGGGGGCATTCCCCAGTTCGGCATATTGGTCCACACCGGCTGGAGCTGGGATTTGATCCTCGGTCCCCAGGGCTGCAAAGTGAGCGCTTAACCCACTGAGCCATCCCGGCTTCCCCCGCACCGCCTATAATATCTTTTAATACTTGTCAAGGCTAACCCTCTCCAATAGTCTTCTTTTGCAGAGTTTTTCCTGCCTTTGTTCGTATATTGTCTTACAGATGTGTCATTGATTTAGAAAGGATTATACCTTTGTACTGGTCATTTAAAACTTTAAGCCTATGAATGTGCATAACTAAAAGTATGCCATGTTAATGCTTACATGATCATGTTTCTGGCAAGACCCAGGAACAATTTTTGGTGAATACTTTCCTAGTGCATCAATACTCAGTTTGACAAAAACAATTGAACATATAACTTGATCATATTTTGATAATATTTTGACATAGATGGTGTTAATGATGCAGGAAAAATTGTGAATGGTGGCATCCGATGTTCGTGGTCTCACGAACTTGAAGAATGAGAACGTGGACTCCACAGGAAAGGTGAGGCAGTGAAATTTATTAAGAAAGAAGTAAAAGCTCTCGAAACAAGAGGGGACATTTGAAAATCAAATGCCCACTGAAAGAAGGAAAGCTCTCTAACAAGAGGGAGCACCCAAAAGTGGAACGCCCAGTTCTGCACTTGGGGGCTTTTCCTATGTTCCTTCTATATGCCTTGAAGCTATCGTTTTGTGCCTGTCGTTAGTTTCTAACTTGTTAAGTGTTGCTCCCAAACTGTCACATAGTTCAGACTGAGCCAAGTGACGTCTTATCTTGGATCCTAATCCAATTTTACTGGAAGGGCCATGGACAATGCGTCTGGGCATTATCTTCTCCTGTAGCTCTGCAATCCGGCCAGCCTGTCTCTGTGCTACATTCCAAGGCACGGGTGTCCGGTGTCATGATGACCGAGAGTGCTGGGGCCCCTTCCCCTCCTTCACTGCCTAAGTTTTGCTAAATGTCCTGTCTCATTAATGCTTACTGCACACTTTTGGGGTGTGTCAAAATTCTATATTTATACTAAGAATGCAAGGAAGTTGTTAGTTCTCTTCAAATATCTGAATCAATTTAATGGAAATGGATTGCAATGCGAGTTATTTTAAAGGACAATTTGCAAATAGTTATTATTATTAATTAGATTTTTCTCAATGCAATTAAACTAAATGAAAATAAAATAGACTGAATGCTACTAGCTCAGGTGAATCTGAGCTGCATATAAGACTAACTTTAATTAAAATAGCTAAACTTTTTAATGTTAATTACATTCTTTTTTTAAAGAAGATTTATTTTATTGTTTCTGACACAGACAGAGAGAAGAGGGGAGAGCCCAAAGCAGTCTTCATAGTTGTACGTTATCAGTTTTTGACATGGTTTCACACAGGTGGGCGGGGCAGCACAGGGTGGGAGCCAGACTGAGGGCCTCCTGCATGGGAGGCACGTCCCCTTGAGCCAGGGGCCAAACCTGGGGTGCAAGAACTGACTTAGGGACCTTCCACATGGGAAGCACAACCCAGTTCAGCATATGGGTCCACGTGGATTGGGGCCAGGCTTTGATCCTCAGACCCCAGGGCTGCAAAGTAAGTGCTTAACCTGCTGAGCCATTAGCTTCCTCTAATTATGCTCTTCTTTTTTTTTTTTTTTTTTTTATCTTTTCACATTTATAGAGAGAGAAATTATCTTTTTGTCTTCAGTGCATATTTATTTCTATTTTACTTTTGACAGATAGAGAGAGAGACAGAGACAGAGACAGCCAGAGAACCGAACTGCGGGAACTCCCCAGTTCAGCACGCGGGTCCTGCCCGGGCCGGAGCCGGGACTCGATCCCCGGTCCTCGTGGCCTCAAAGCGAGCGCTCAACCCGCTGAGCCGTCCCGGCTTTCCCCAAATTATGCTCTTTTAAACATCTATTTTATGAGAGAGAGAGAGAGAGAGAGAGAGAGAGAGAGAGAGAGAGAGAGAGAGAGAGAAGGGGGAGGGCCCAGAGCAGTCTCCATAGTCATACGTCGTTAGATTTAAACATGGTTTCATTCCACATAGGTGAGTGGGAGCTGCACAGGGTAGGGACTTGGCTGGGGGTCTCCTGCATGGAAAATACACCCCTGTGAGCCAGGGGGTCTCCCACGTGGGAAGCACACCCCAAGGCCGGAGCTGAGACTTGATCCTCAGACCCTGGGGCTGCAAAGAGGGGTGCTCAATCCACTGAGCCATCCTGGCATCCCTCAATTACATTCTTACTTAATATATATATAAAGTAAGCTTTTATTTCAACCCAGGTTTTCACTGTTAAAAAATGTTTGAAATCCACTGAGCTTGATTTTCAGCAAGATGTGAGGGTGGACAGGTCAGAGAGGGATGTGTCTCTGACTCACAAAGTTGCTAGAGTTTCTCTTTAGTTCTTCAATTTCTCCACCTACTTCTCTCTCTATACCTTACGTACTAAATGTCCTCATCTTCTGTGCTTTTTTGTTTGATAACTTTTTGTTCTAATTTTCATTCTCTTCTCTGCACCCTCATCAAAAACTGATCTCAGGGGAAGCCGGGATGGCTCAGTGGGTTAAGTGCTCACTTTGCAGCGCCGGGGAACGAGGATCGAATCCCGGCCCGGCCCGTGCGGACCCATGTGCTGAACTGGGGAGTGCCCCCAGTTCAGTTCTCTCTCTGTCTCTGTCTCTGTCTCTGTCTCTTTCTGTCAAAAACAAAAACAAAAACAAAAATAGAAAACAAAAAAGAAAAACTGATCTCACAGTACAAAGATCAGTGGTTGCCAAGGGACAGAGTGAAGGGAGGAAGGAATGGGTAGAGCACAGATGATTCGGGGGCAGTGAAACTACTCTGTGTGATACTATAATGGTACATACATATTATAAATTTGTCCAAACCTATAAAATATACAACACCAAGAGTGAACCCTAATGTCAACTATGGATTTGGGGTGATGATATGTAAATGTATGTTGATCACTTATAATGAACATACCACTCTGGTGGGGATGTTGAACATGGAGAGGCTGTGCATGTGTGGGGTAGGGGATACCTGGGAAATCTCTGCCTTCCACTAATTCTTGCTGTGAACCCAAACTGCTCTGAAAAGTAAAGTCTATTTAGAAAATCATTGCCAGGCCTTTGTGATACTAACGTGCAAATGACAGGTGAAAGATTAAAGTGCTACCTCTTCCAAGGGCCTTTGTGTTTCAACAGGGATAAAGCTGATAAGTGAGACTTTGTGGACATCACAGCCTTCCCATGAGTCATAATCAGAGGAAGAGAGCAGAGCTGAAAGGCAAGAGGCAAAACAAAACAGCAGCAGAACTGACAGCGCAAGATTTATGAGTATGCCCTTGTGGCTTTATCACTTCCTGGCTGAGTGATCTTGAAAACTCCCTGAGACTTACTTTTCTTACCTGAATAACAAGCCTGAAAATAAAAGCAACCTATTGCGTTTTAATAAGGATAAATGGAGATAATATATGAGGACATGCTTCTTTAATTAAAGTAATACAAACATATTAATTATTTGTCACAGAGAACAAGAGGTACTTTCAAAATATTTAGACTCCAGATTGACAGTGAGACAAAGCTGTCTGCCTGGATTCCATCAGTTTTTCTCCTTTTTCCATTAACACAGTTTCTCTAAAATACTTTCTCACATCTCAAATTAGGATAGCAATATTTACTTCTCCAGGTTGGTTTAAAGATTGAAAAAGATATGCTTGTAAAGTATTTAGAAAAGGGTTGCTTCCCACTCCCTCCCAGTAAGTGCTCAACAAAGGCTGTTGCTGTTTTTGCAAATACACATGAAAGACATTAGTGTCTGTCTCTGCAGTTCACCTCAAGCAAAATTCATGCCTCGCTGCTCCAGGAAAAAAGAAACTCTGACTTCCCCATGACCTTAGGGCATTTATCACCTTCTACCTCCCTCTGCTCACTGTTTCCATTGCATAATTCTCAGCCCTTTGGGTGGGTATGTGGCTTTTGCATTCACCCTTCAAAAAAAAGAAAAAAGCTTTGTAAAATTGCAACTGTTTTAGAGGAAGAGAGAATTTGTAAAACACAGGACAGCAGTCAGTTCTATTTTAACTTGCAGTGTGTAGTTAAGAGGATCAGCATAGGAGAGAACTGGAATAATCCTAATTATTTGTTACTATTGGTATATTTCTGAAAAAGATGTTTATTCTTCTTTCTTCTTGTTTGTGTTTTCAGTTGTCCCTGTCTTCTTGAATCGAAATGACTCCTTTTCTACAAAGCTGCTGGGTTTCCCTGGGGGAAGAAAGGTTCTGAACCTTGCATGTGACTGCTTTCCTCAGTTTAGTAATGGTATCAGTCACCAACACACCGTTGACAAAGCAAATGACTCAGCCTCTAGGGACCCTGTAAGAATGGCACGCGATGCTCAGGCTAACCTCAATCTTAGCTGTAGCTAAAGAAATTTCACAAAAAGCCTTCAGAAGTACAGATACACACCTAGCTTTCAGCACCCCCGCCCTCCTCCCCTCCCCCCCCCCCACACACACAGTTTGCCTCTTACTTGGCTTTCCAGATTTCATTTAACTTTTTGAAAACACCAAAGTATGATTTTTTTGTTTGAATTAAAAAGCAGTAATATAGTAGCCTGGGATCTTCTTCCCCTTAAGGTAAGATTCTGCATAATTATGTGTATAGAGAAAATATTTTGAATAATAGAAGAGGGTGGTGTGTTTATTCTCCTAATCTGTTACCTCTTAGTCAACAAGTACAATATTAGACAGATCTTTTTGCTTATGCTGCCTGTTGATTTTCTTTTCTTCCTAAGATACATTCTGTTTCAATTACTGTTTTCATACTGGTGCCATGTTTTCTCCCGCATTGTTTTTCTAACCACATTTTTAAAAATCACAATAATTTTGTTTTAAGTATTTGGAATGATATATGCAATTAAAAAATCTTAAATAGGAGAAAAAAAATGTGACTGAGAAGTTCTAAATGAAACCCAAATCTAAATCACTTTTTAAATCAGCTTCTTAAATAATCACTTGTTTATAAAGGAGGTGCCAATTTATGTGGTGAGAGGGCAAAAAGAATTCCGATTTCTTTGAACTTTTGTTATTGTTCCTGTATATATATTCTTTAGAAAGAAAGCAAATCAATAGCATTTTTAAAATTGTTAACTCACTAATCATCATATTCCATGAGCATTTTTTCTTGTTTGTTAGAATTCAGTGTATTATCATCAGTCTGGGTAAAGTGAAACTGTGGAAATAGAAACTTTGAGCAGCAGAAAATTTTAAGTTAGTGTGAAAGAAAACCTTGATATTTGAGAAACTGATTTAGCCCAGTACACAAAATAGAAAAAGTCAACTATTTGGCCAAAGCACCCATCTTTAAGAATACATATGTTATAGAATTTTAATCAGGTGAACCCCTAGGATTTAGTCAGAATGTTTATTTTTGTCTGTGTATACACATTCTTTATAATTATTCAGATCAATGGGTTTGGATTAGATAATGTAATGCTTACATATTTGAACAAATCAATAGCCGTGAGAAAAATGTGAGATTATAAGAAATGCCAAACTGGGTCAGATATAGAAATCCCACCTGTTTGAGACTGATTCCAGGATAATACCTGTAGTGACCTGGTGGTTGCCCTCCAGACAACTTCTAAAGTTTAGGGAGCGCTTATAAAGAATGCCAATAATAGTGCCTGACAAATGTTTGCCTTCATAGTAATTAATATTTGTTGAATAAATGAATAAGCCATAAAGTCAACCATCATATAATTACCTACATTCCCTTGAAGCTGATCTTAGTTTATGTTACCTACTATACATGACAATTCTTTGTTTTAACTGTCTTGTATTATCTTAAAAGTTACCTGTCTTCAGCATAAGATGGGTAAATTTTTTTCCCCAACTCTGATATTCTAGGATTTGATTTCATTAGTCTTAAAACATAAGCTAGAGAAGAAATGAAATATCCCCCTACTTGATGCACTCCCTGCATTAGTTGAACCATAGTATCATTCAGAAGTAGTAGAAGTCTGGCTTAGGTTGTAAACAACAAACCCATAAGAAAAATAAATAAATAAATAAATAAATAAATAAAACTGTTTAGTAGGGTTTTTATAACATGGCCCACCTGAAGGATAAATGTTAATTAAGTATGACTACTCCTTAACACTAGGGATAGGAACACAGATAAGAAAGAGAAGCTGATTTTTAAGTATGCTGGCAGAAGGTTAATTATAGAGGGGTATAAGCTATTATGTGGTAATAATTTATTGCAATAGGCCCTACTAAGACTGAGTATATTTTAGTAGTTTGAAAGCCCTGGGGGTACTAGTAGAGGAGGAATGCAGAAACTAATTATTTGGGCCAACAGAGAATTGGTTGATAGAGGCACTCACTACCGTTTTACAATTTCCAGGAACTACAAATGGTTGATTAAGTCATATCTATTGTGTGAGTACTGGAATGGAGTGTGGAAGCACTTTGCCCTATATTTGCTCCTCTAGATTAGATGTAGCAAAGAATTTGGCTTATTGGAGTGGAGGGGAATAGAAATTCAATTAAGAGTATAGATCTCACTGGGTTTTTTAAAAATAAATATACCAGATAAAACAATACACAGCATGAGAGTCTCAGATTGAAATAGCTCTGTGGAATGACTACAGAAGTCTGGCTCCTGTGGACTTCTGAAACAATGCTGGGCATTTAAGAGACTGCTCTAGAGTGACTTTCCTCCAGTTTTAAATTTGGGAGTTTGATCATGGGTTAAGTGTATTCACACTGAGTGCATCTGAAGAAAAACCAGCCTTTTATTTATTTAATCACAAGAATAACGGTAGCAAACTTTTAGAACTTTTTTTTGGTTAGCTTTTTAATCTCTGGAAGAGGAGCATATTCTGGAAGTAAGAAATAGTTTTAGATTTGCATAATACATATGCCACACCAAGAAGTCTGCATTGCTTTGAGAGTGCATTGGTAAAAAGATTTTCTTCCTCTGGTTTCTCCTCAGTAAGTATACACTTTCAACATAACAGAATTACTTCAGAAAATACTCCAACTAGCAAGGATTGAGACGTTTTCAGAATGCCTTGCATTGGCTTGAAGGGTATTCGTTTCCCTGACTCCCTCCTAGTGGGGTTGCTTCTAGCGCTATTGAGAGAGGGCTGCACAACTCTTTCCTGTGCTGGCATTGTTCCCTTTCCTCTTCCTTTTGGACATAGATACACACTTCATTGATACCACTTCCAGGCTACTACCCTATTGCCTGTGATCTCTTGTGATCTGACAAAGAGCGAATGAGGGAGAATTGAGAGAGATGAGATACAGATAGAGATGATAGAGCCAGTCCACTAAGGAAATACCCAACTAGTGAAACGCTTTGGATTCAAGCATGGTCGATTATGGAGTGGTCCCAGAAAAGTGAGAGAAACCAAGGTCTGCTTGCCCAATAGCACGCACTGCCTGGGAATGACTCAATCTGCTACAGTGGAAAGTCTTACTTCTCAATTTCCATGTAGGATCGTTAAATAGTCTTATCACTTTCTTTAGGAACCTACCACAACCCCCCACCTACCTTCTTTTGGTAATTTCAGCATATTTTCAGTGAGGGGGTCTTCTTGTACTTCTTACAATTAACCTAAAGTTTAAGATCATTGCAACATCTATGCCCTACTCCCTCACGAATTTAGAATTAAAAGTCATAGGATCTTCAAGTTGTAAAGGTTGCTTGAAGCCATGTAGTACAACTTCCTCCTGTTGCACATAAGAAATGTAGGTCTCTGCAACCAGATAGTGAAGGAGCTTATGCAAAGCCCCACAGATAGTGGTTACTACAAATGCCAGATCTAATGAAATCCCCAGCCATGTGTTCTCTGGTCTAATTTTTCTGTCCTGAAATTTTCAATGTGACACATGCCACTACTCAGGTTAGAGGCCTGAGGAGGAAAGGCTTTTGTGGGGTTTTGCAGAGTAAATGAAAATAAAACAATGATACAAAAAAGGGAAAATGTTTTTAACTCCTGTGGGAATTTCCTAAGGTATGCTTTGAGGACTGTGTTTAACTGTTTTAGTGTGATGGGCCGATATATCGGCTCATACGTAGACCATAGTTAAAAGGGCTATGACTTATTATATTTTTTCTTATATGGTGTATGACTGAAATAATTACATTTCTTTTTCAGATGATGTAAAAGAATAGTAGTATTATTAACTAAGTCAATTTATATAAAACTAGAAAAAACTGCATATGGATATATAAAACAATAACTTCATAATCTTTTTTTTTTTCCCTAAGGTGATACATTTTATTAAATTACCCTTTGCATTTCTCACTAGTACTACTGGCAGAAGGTAGCACTAAGAGGGTTAAACAGGAATCATACACTACAGCCAACAAAAATTCCTGCCTTTTTTTTTTTTTTAAATAGAGAGGACGTTTTCAGCAAATAGGGGTTGAGGTCTTGCATGAATCAGGACCCCCAGGAAAGCAGTTCACTTACTCCCTCTGCTTAGCTTTAGTCATACCCAGGAAACGAAGGCCTCAGGGTGGCTCAGAGGCTAGTGTGCTGGGCTGAGCCGGACTCAAGCTTTGACCTGTTACTGGGAATAATCCTCTGAGTGAAGCCAGTAAAATGTATGTTTGTTAACATTCCTTGGATTCCCAGATAATTCATTGTACTTAAAATTTATTCTTACTGTATTCGTCTGGTTTCTAATACCAATACTTCATTTTTAAATGTGGCAACCCCAGAGGCAGAATATACTTGTGACCCCTTCAATAAAAGAGATGCTTTTTTAACCATTTGAAATAAAAATTGAGAATACTGAAATGATGTTCTTTTTTAAAAAGATGTTCATTAAAATATAGCTAACATACAATATTAGTTTCAAGAAGTAATCACCATGGTAAGTCCAACAACCATCTGATACCATACCATCACAATATTATTGACTGTATTCTCCTTGCTGTACATTATATTTCCATGACTATACTTGACATTCAATTTTATTTTATATTAATTTCAGGTATACAGCATAGTGATTAGACATTTATACAATTTAAAAAGTGATCCCCCTGACTAATCTAGTTACCCACCTGGCACCATACATAGTTATCACCACATTATGCCCTATTATGCTTCACTTCACATCCCCATGACTATTCTATATTTACCAGTTTGTACTTAATGTCTTCACCATTTTCACCCTGTCTCCAACCCACTCTCATCTATCACCCTAATAAGTCTAATACCCATCTGACACCATATATAACTATCACAATATTATTGACTACATTTCACTCTACACCCTATATTCCCATGACTACCCTGTAACAACAAATTTTTCTTCTTAATCTCCTCCCCTTCATCACTCACCCCCAACCCTCCTTCTGTCTAGCAACTACCAAAATCTGTGTATCTGAGTCTGCTTCTGTTTTGTATGCTCATTCATTTTGTTCTTTAGATTCCACATATACGTGAAATCACATTGCACCTGTCTTCCTATGTCTGACATACTCCACTCAGCAAAACACCCTCAAGGTTTTTCCATGCTGCTGCAGATCATAAGCGTCCATTCCCTTTCATGTTTGAGCAATATTCTGTTTCCATTGTATATATGTGCCACCTACTCTTTATTCACTCATTCATTGACACACAACTCGGCTGCTTCCACATTTGGCCATTGTAACAATGCTACAAAGAACACATGGATGCATCCATCCCCTCGAAGTAGGTTTCTTTGGAGAAATACTCAGAAGTGTTACTACTGGTTCCTTCCTTGTCTCTTATTATAGCCTTTGTTTTAAAGTCTATTTTGTTTGGCATAAGTATTGCTACCCCACATTATTTTAATTTGCATTTTCATGAAATATATTTTTTAATTCCTTTACTTTCAGTCTATGTGTGTCTTTGGTTTTTCTTTCTTTCTTTCTTTCTTTTTTTTGGTTTGTTTTAAGATTTATTTTATTGTTTTTGACAGCAACAGAGAGAGATAGACAGAGAGAGAGAAGGGGTAGGGCCCAGCGCAGTCTCCGTAGTACATCATCAGTTTTTCTTTTCTTTTTTTAACTGAACTGGAGGCCTCACTGCATTCGAGAAGCACACCCCAGTTCAGCATATGGGTCCACATGGGCCGGGGCCAGGATTCGATCCTCGGTCCTCGGGGCTTCAAAGCGAGCGCTTAACCCACTGAGCCATCCCAGCTTCCCCTGTCATCAGTTTTTGACGTGGTTTTGTTCCACACAGGTGGGCAGGCACCACACAGGGTGGGATCTGGGCTGGGGGCCTCCCGCATAGGATGCACACCCCCTTGAACCAGGGGCCAAACCAGAGGGGTGAGAACTAAACTGGGGACCTCCCACATGGGAAGCACACCCCAGTTCAGCATGTGGGTCCACATGGGTGGGGCCAAAATTCGATCCTCAGTTTCTGGGGCTATAAAGCGAGCGCCTAACACTCTGAGCCATCCCGGCTTCCCTATGTGTGTCTTTCAGTCTGAGGTGAGTTTCTTGTAGGCAGCATATCCATCTAGTTCCTATCTTTTGATTGGAGCATTTAATTCATTTACAGTAAAGGTAATTCTTGGTAGTTATCACCATTCTACCATTCATATTTTTTATTTTTATTTTTTTTTCTTAAAGAAGTTCCTCTAGTTTTTTTATAATTCTGATTTGGTGTTGATAAACTCCTTTATCTTTTTCCCATCTGAGAAGTTATCCATCTGTTCTTTGACTCTAAATGGTAGCTTTGCTGGGTAGAGGAATCTTGACTGTAGGTCCTTGCTTTTCATCACTTTGAATGCCTCCTGCCAATCCCTTCTGGCCTGCAAAGCCTGCACTGAGAAATCAGCTGACAGTCTTATGGGAGTTCCCCTGTAGGTAACCAATTGTCCCTCTCCTGCTGCTTTTAAGATTCTTTCTTTGTCTTTAACTTCTGGCATTTTAATATTGCTGTGTCATGGTGTGGGCCTCTTTGGGTCCATCTTGCCTGGCACTCTCAGCACTTCATGACCTTGTATATTGATTTCCTTTACCATGTTAGGGATGTTTTCCATAATTTTTTCTTCAAATAGGTTTTCAATTCCTTGCTTTCTCTTTTCTCTCCCTGGTACTCCTATGATATGAATGTTGGCACAATTAACATAGTCCCAGAGGTCCCCCAAACCATCCTCATTTTCCTGGATTCTTTTTTCCCTTAGCTGTTCTGTTTGGGTGTTTTCTGCTACCTTCTTTTCTTTTCATTCTTGTTTTTTCTCTAAGGTTTATTTTATTATTTGACGAGAGAGAGAGAGAGAGAAAGAGAGAGAGAGAGAGAGAGAGAGAGAGAGAGAGAGAGAGAGAGAGAAGTGGGAGGGCCCAGAGCAGTTCCCACAGCTGTACATCATTAGTTTCGACATAGTTTTCTTCCACATAAGTGTACTCAGGGCAGCACAGGGTGGAAACTGAACCAAGGGCCTCCCACATGGGAAGCATGCTCTGGGTAGGAACTGAACTGGGGACCTCCCACTTGGGAAGGATGCCCTAGTTTACCATATGGGTTTGCACTGGCCAGGGCCAGGCCTGGGATTCAATTCCTGGACCTCGTGTCTGCAGGTGACTATTCAACAACCTGTTGAGTTATCCCAACATCCCTGCTACCTTATTTTCTAAATCACTGTTTTGATCCTCTGCTTCCTCCAATCAACTGTGGATTTTCTCCAATGCATTCCTCATTTCAGTTATTGTATTCTTTATTTCTGACCAGTTCTTTTTTGTTTTCTGTCTTCATTTTTGTTTCAGATTTCTTAGTTGAAATTCTCCCTGAGATCACTGAGCATCCCATAATCATTGTTTAGAACTCTGCTTCTGATTGATTGCTTGTCTTCATTTTGTTTAGCTCTTTTTCTAGAGCATTGTTCTGTTCTTTCATTTGGGATGTTTCTTTGTCTCCTCATTTTAACTGCGTCTCTGTGTTTGTTTCTATGTACAGTGATCCCTCGTTTTTCGCGGTTAATGGGGACCAGAACCTTCCACGAAAGCTGAAAAACTGCGAAGTAGGATTTGCCCCTAGGAATTTTCGTGTATGCGGGTACAAGAATGTTTTAAATATGTAAACAGTATTCAGACTTTACTCATTTAAGACAAAAATTACAACAGTATACGTATTTACTTAAACGTGTCAGTGCTAATTAATAAGGTTAATTACAAAACCTTATACAGTAATAAACATGAATCAACATTGCTTTCTGAGAGAGGCGAAGAGTCTTGTGTTGGTGGCAGAGGAGAGGCTCTCACTTGACTCGTAGAAGCTTTAGGCTCACTCGGAGACTCTTCTGCTGGAGGCGCTGA
>PVKE010032647.1:0-18345 GCA_004027555.1 Craseonycteris thonglongyai
TAAAAAAAAAAAAAAAAAAAAGAAGTTTGTGTCTTCCAAACATATTCAGACCTGATTTTGAAAATAGTATTTTCACTGATAACAGAATGCTACTGCATACCAGTGGCTTTATGATTTGATGGATCAAACATGTCTAGGTTGCTTGGCAAGCTGAATTGCCAAGTGACTTGGTGTGCATTGATAAGGTAGGTGCCCGGTAGTAAGCCAGGAGCTTCTTTTTGAATTAATAATAATTGCAGAGAGAAGAGATTATCAGAGCTTTGCTTCAGACTCTTAGGAGACTGCACTGTGATTTCTTTCTAGGAGCTCCATACAGTTACTCATCTGTCACAGACACTTCAAATACCATTGGATGCTCAAATATAAGGCCAAGATCAGAAGGCAGCTTGCACCCAAGAATAGACCTTAAGTTCTGTCTTGTCCAGGATTCCATACAGAGTGGCCTTCTACTCATGCACACAGTCAGTAGTTTAGGGTAAGGCGGGGAAAGGGTTGTGGAGTAAGGAGGGGGCATCAAATATATAGTGATGGAAAGAGAACTGACTTGGGACAGTAAGCACATACACCAACACACAGATGATGTAATGTAGAATTGTACACCTGAAATTCATGTAACTTTTACTAACAAATGTCACCCCAATAAATTGACGAATAAAAAAGAACTGGAATTGATCCCAAGACTTGAATATTTATGAGCCTAGAATACCAATGGATATGAAGTACACATTAAATTTTTACTCAAATTGAAGAAAGAATTGGCTGTGTTTTGGTTTTATTTTTATTTTTGCACAGTTATGGCTTTGTCCATTTAAGCCACTTGAGAAGATAGCGCTATTGATTTTGTGGCATTTTAAACATTTCATTGTTGTATTTCAAAGTACATTTTTGGACACTGCTATGTGAAACCCTGGAGGACAGGATCTACGCCTCCCTTACTCAACTCTGTCACATGGACCCAATTAATTGTAGATGCACAGTAAGTGTTTAACAGCTGGCCTCTGTTGGACAATCATTACTAAGGTCTGATGAGACTCTGATGTGTACATATAAGGGTTATGTGACTTTTTCTAGGATAATTTGCCTATTTAAAGTTTTCAAATTTTCTCCTTTACAAGGTTCCAAGTCTTTTGTTTTTTGGCAAAGTGTCATAAATCACGAATTTAAATTGAAAAAGGCACAACTTAGTCCTTTTAAATGAAGGAGCTGACAATTTTGTGATTTATAAGTATTTAAGTTGTCACTGGCCACCCAGTGTCTTGCTAATGATTTCTTCCCCTTAAATGACAAATGCAACTGATTAACTGTCCTAATTGCTACTGTGCACATCCTTCTTTAGCAGGAGTCTAAGTGATTTCAAAGATATTTTTTAACTAGAAATTTGCTTGAAGCATTTAAATGGACCCAGAAAATATCTTTTTTTTTTTTTTTGAGAGAAGGTGAGCAAGAGAGAGAGAAGGGGGAAGGCCCAGAGCAGTCTCCAGAGTTGTACACCATCAGTTGTGACATGTGGCTGTGGGTGTGCACAGGGAGGGAACTGAACTGGAGGCCTCCCACATTAGGGGTGAGAACTTTTACCACTATCCAGGTGCTTACCACTTGTGCAGCGGTTCAGTATATGGGTTTGCATGGGCTTGTACTGGGACTTCATTCCTAGATCTCACAGTTACAAGACAAGAGCTCTCAACCTGCTGAGCTTTCCCAGCATCCTTTTTTTTATTTTTGAGAATATCTTAATAAATATACTTTTAATATTTAAAAATACTATATGCCTGAGTAAAAGGATAAGTAAACTTAGATGTGTTCGGTGATTTTATTGAACAGTAAGGGTATGTTAAACTTTAGAAAACTGTCTAAAATATAACACTTTAAAAGCAACATAGTTGAAGAACTATTATAACCAAAAGGTGTATTACTCTAAAGAAAAATTAACTTCGATTCATAAAAAAAAAAAACAAAACAGTCTTAGAAAATTTGAATTCCATGTACCATATGTCTAACATATGTCAGTTTATAAAAACACTGTAAAAATTGGATTGATTACTTAAAGGGCGTATATATAACAAACAGTAAAGATAAATGCTGCATGATCTCACTTACATGTGAAATCTGAAAATGTCAAAAGTCATGAAGCAGAGAGTAGGATGGTCATTGCTAGGGTGATGGAGTGGGAGAAACAGGGTAAGTTTAGCCAAAAGACACAGTTTCAGTTTTATAGAATAAATACTTTCTGGAGATACATGGTGACTGTAGTTAATAACAATATATTGTTTTTTTAGTCATCTACCAAAGGACACTTTGGTTGTTTCCACAAATTGGCCACCATGAACGGTGTTGTGATGAACATTGGTATGCATATATCTTTGAGAATTAAGGTTTTCAAATTTGGGGCATAGGTACCCAGAAGAGAGATTGCTGGGTTGTACGCAATTCCATTCCTAATTTTTTGAGTAATCTTTATACTGCCTTCCATGGTGGCTGTATAAAGAAGTTGAGGTACATTTACACAATGGACTATTACTCAGTGATAAGAAAAGATGAACTATAGCCATTTGTGACAACATGGATGAAACAATTACATTAAGCAAAGTAAGTCAGACTGAAAAAGTCAAGAAACATACGACTTCACTTATAGGTGGAATATAAAACTAAAAGTAACAAAGAAACAAAAACTCATGGACACAGTCACTAGTTTAGTGGTTACCTGACTGTAAAGGGGAAGGTGGGTGGGAGAGTGGGGGGTAGTTGGGAGGGAGCATCAAATGTACAGTGATGGAAAGAAAACTGACTCGGGATGGTTAGCATGTAATGCAAATCACAGACAATGTAATGTAGAATTGTACACCTGGAACCTATGTAATTTTTACCAACCAGTGTAACCCCAATAAATTTTAACAATAAAAATAACAATACTATATTTTATACTTGAATTTTTCTAAGAAAGCCTTAAGTGATCTCAGCACACACACACACGATAACTAGGTAAGGTGACAGATTTGTTCATTTGCTTGATTGTAGTAATTATTTCACAATGTATACATAAACCAAAATGGAACATTGTACAACTTAGATATATACAATTTTTATTTGTCAATTATACCTCAATAAAGATGGAAAACAGAAAAGGCAATTAAAGGGCAAGGAAAAGGAAAGAAAGGGAAAGGAAGAGAAGGGGAGGGAAGTGAAGGGAAAGGAAAGGAAAGGAAAAGGGAAGAGAAGGCAGGTTCTTTCCGTATTTTAAATAGCAGAGCCATTTGTATCTCCCCTTTTTGTTTTTGTCAGTTAAAAGTCATGTCTTAGATACTATAAATGGTTAAGGCAACACAATTAAACTCTTACATAGAAGAATAACTATGTTAGTAGCCTAGAATTCATGAATTGCTAAACAGTTTATATAAATCATGCCACATTGTATTCTAGTAAACAATGTCTCTATTGATACCCTAAGACCTCAGCCAAACTCTAACATGTACATCAGAAAAGCTAAGTTTGTGTATTTGTAAGATGCTGTTACTCCCAATTTGACTCACAATGTTATTTTTTTTAAAAAACATTTACTATTATTTTTCCATCAAAAGAATTCTGAAGTCAGTTTTGGGATCCCATGATACCTAAAACATAATTCCCAAGCTCATTTCTTGACTGTAGATATCATATAGCATTTACACTATCATTTAGGCTCCCATTTTTTGCTGCCCACAAATTCCCCTATAGAAGCTGTAGCCTTGCCACTGCCCATGAAGTGGATACCAATGGCTATGTGTATCAAAGTAAACTACAAAATTGAAGGATTTTCTTTGTCCATAAGGGTATCATGACAAGGTTTTTGTCATCTTAACTTTACCACATCAGTCTGAAACTATTCAATCTAGTCAACACAGTGTCTTACTGCTTCAGATTGAAGTTAGTTGACTACCAGTATATCTAAATTAGCTCTCACATTTGTTTACATATATAATAGTAACAAACAAAGACTACAAAAAATGAAATTGAGAAGAGGAGCAGTCAAAAAAAATGTTTCTTAGATTTTAAATGGTTATTCAGAACAAAAGGTATTTGTGAACTGTAATTTCTGGGGAGAATATTTTGTAGACCGTCTGTAGTTTTTGACTGTCTTTTCCTGCAGACGTAGGGGAATTTACAATACATAATTTATCTAACTTAGATGGAGGTTGTGTTTCTGTGAAATAATAACAAAATATCGTTAACACCATTGACCAC
This sequence comes from Craseonycteris thonglongyai, assembly GCA_004027555.1. NCBI lineage: Eukaryota > Metazoa > Chordata > Mammalia > Chiroptera > Craseonycteridae > Craseonycteris > Craseonycteris thonglongyai. Next base: position 4,219 of record PVKE010032647.1, read on the forward strand.
TGTGCTGGTTGTTAGAAATCCAAATTTTATTCTAGAAGTGTGTACATGTAACCAGTAAGTGAGGAATAGAGGACATGGGACATTCCTAATGTCTTTTCAGCTAAATTAATTCTGGAAAACCTTTCACAACCAACTGGGTATAGCTCCGTTTTACTGTTTAGTTAACAATTTGCTCATAATGGCTTTGGAAACACTCTGGTTGAACAGAAACAATTTAAAAAGGAATGAGAAAAATAGTTGCAGCATTCTGACATTCTGTTTTTGAAGACACTTTAAGTGAAAGTAACATGAAAAAAGTTACTTCCAATGGGAAAAAAATATTTCACAGTCTGATTTGCATGTTAACTCCTTGAAAGAACCATTATCTCAAACATCAGTAGCTGTTACATTGCAAAAGGTTACTGCGAGCTTTTTGAGTTTTATTTTATTTTTGTTTTTGTGTTTTCACTCCAAAGAGTTTCAACTGGGAATTTCACAGGGCTTTTTGACACATATTTCTGAACATACTCTGACTTTTCAGAGATACCTATGGGAAGGAAGTAGTTCTTCTAACATCTTGGGGAATTCAGGCAAAGGCAACACTTAATTCTCATCCCTGTCTTCATTCAGTATGTTCCATACAGATGAAGACTCAAAACACCTGATAAAATACTAGATATCTCAAGTTTCTTTTTTCAATACAAATATTCATTTTGTTAGGCAAACAGAATATTTGTTTAACATAGTAGTCCAGAATTAAAATTTGGTAAATATGGCAAGATAAAGGTTAAAGAGCTTTGTATGTGTCATTTAATTCTCTCTGTTGTCAAATGAATGACTATAAATATAAATAGATGAAGGTTGGCCAGCTATCTAGAAAGACTAGACAGTAATATTTATAATTAGTAAATAATTGTTAATATGTACTTAACACATAATTATACTATTATTATTATTATTATTTTGGTTATGGTGAGTCAAATTTAGTAATGAGGAAAACAGAATTCAAGTTTCAATGCCTGGTTTTGAATACTAACCTCAAACTTAGTAACTTGAGGCAAATTAGCTGATTTCTCTGTTCTTCATTTATTCATGTCTCAGATGGTGTCTAATTTATAGTGTGTTGTCAATATGAGAAGTACCTCTGGTTTCCTCACATTTGTTTTCATGATTGAATAGGGTACAAATCTTACTAATAAACTGAATGAATAAAAATTGCCCATAATTCCCCATTTATATCAGGGTAGTAGCAACTATTATTTAGTATGTTCATTTTACAAACATGTTATTTTTAAGATCACTGCTCTAGTTCTAGCTCTTATTTTGCCCATATCCATCAGTTTTGTTTTTTGTTTTGTTTTGTTTTTTTGTTTTTTTGTGTGTTTGTGTTTTGGCTTTTAGAAATATGAGATAGCTACATAAATATTTAGATTTTCCTTTTTAGTGGTTTTATTCAACTATGAAATTTATTAGGGAAAAATAAGTGGCATATGTCAGTATAGAAATAGTATTTACATAAAAGAGTTGTTTTGTGGTTATTTTGCCATTTTTTATTGTAAATTCATTCAACTTTGCTTTTGTTTTTGTTGTTGTTGTTTTTTAATTTTATTTTATTGCTTTGACAGAGAGAGAGAAAGAGACAGAGAGAGACAGAGAAAAGGGGGAGGTCCCAGAGCAGTCTCCACAGATGTAGGTTATCAGTTTTCAACATAGTTTCATTCCACACAGGTGGGTGCAGGGCCACATAAGATGGGAACCAGGCCAAAGAGCCTCCTGCCTGAGAAGCTCACCCTGAGTAGAACCAAACTGGGTGTCTCTCACATGGGAAGCACACCCCAGTTCAACATAAGGGTCTGCAATGGCTAGGGCCAGGACTCGATCCTTGGACCCTGGGGCTGCAAGACGAGCACTCAACCCTCTGAGCCATCCCAGGTTCCCAGTAAATTCAACTTTGACTCAAACAACCAGATAAGTATTTTCCTCTTCAATACATAGCATTTTAAATTAATCATATTTTATTCTGAATATTTTCATATTGAATAAAATGATAAATTTTCTTTTGATGATGTTACTCAACTCTACACATCTTAGAGGAAAAAAGATTTTTTGTAAATTACTTTTACTTTTTCTTAGAAAAATATTAAGTAGAATTTTTAACAAAAGAAATGGGAAACAATTTGTAATAAGCATTAAAATTAATAGCATACTATTGTGTCAAATACTACTATGAACATAATTTATATTTTTATGGAGAGGTTATAAATCAATAAATGCAACAGTATTGATTGTTACATGAGCAAGAAGTAAATTTTGTAATTGGGATGTGTTTTAAGATACATTTTATTTAATGCTAACTGATATTATAAAAATTTAAATATGAGAAATCTGCATAACATTTATTTTATCCCAAGGAAAACACATATGAATTAATTTGTCTCATTTTGAAAATATATATACATTATTCTTTTGCAATAATATATATTATTTATATATCATTTCATATATACATATCATATATAAAACATATATATGTATGTATCAAGTATTCACATTTTTCTTAAAACTGGTTGTTCTGAGTAATTATAATAACAAAAACACAATTAAAGGCAATTTTAAAGTTGTAACTAGAATGCATTCATTTATCTAAATCAAACCAAAAATTTTTTCTATGAAAACTTTGAAAGTGGAAAAAACTTGTCTTGAATTCCATACACATATAGAAAGGACTTCAGGAAGCTCTCAACCTTCATAATAACCCATTGTGGCTGTATGGAAACGTCAATTGAGTAGACAGAGTAAACAAGTGTATTAAAATGGATAAATGCTTATATTAATTAGAAATGCCCCCTTTGCAAGCAATAGACCAAATAATAAAATAGTATACATATTTGAGCTTAAAAATTATGGCACTTTATGATACATATACCTAAAACTGGTACATGTCCAGATATTGGAAAGGCTTCAGTCAGGTTTAAATATCTTTAAATATTACAATTGTTGCATTCTCTTCCCTATCTTTCGTTATGTCTGCTTCACACTAATGCTGGAAACCTTTAAGATGACAGAATGGCTACTAGCAGCTTCCAGAGTGACAAAGTTTCTCATTCAATTCCAACTAATAAAATAATTCTCTCCAAATAACTTTCATTTAAAATTAAAAAATGATTGGTTCCCAGAAGCCTGTATAGAGAATTTATTTTATTTGTTTGTTTGTTTGTTTTTGACAGAGACAGACAAAAAGACAGAGAGAGACAGAGAGAAGGGGGGCGACCCAGAGCATTTTCCATGGTTGTACATCATTAGTTTTCAACATAGTTTCACTCCACAGGTGGGCATGGGGCTACACAGGGCAGAAACTGGACCAGGAGCCTTCCCTATGGGAGGCACATTCCCATGAGCCAAGGGGCCTCCCACATGGGTCCCACGTCCAGGGTGGAGGGGCAGGCCAGAGAGAGGGATGGAAACAGCCTAACATGGGAAGTACAACACAATGGGGGGCGGGGGGGGACCCTGGCAAGAAATGAACTGGGGACACACCCAGTTCAGCATATGGATTCGCACAGGTGGGGCCAGGATTTGATCCTCAGTTCCTGGGGTTGCAAAGTGAATGCTCAACCCACTAAGTCATTCTGGCATCCCTAACAGTTACTTGTATCTCATTGACTTAACTGGGATCAGGATCCTATTCCTCCACAAAAAGCCATGTGCAGCTTGAAGAAGTGTGCAGACTACTTAGGAAAAAAGTTTGAGGACAGGTTTGGCTTTAATAGAGTTAAACGGACTTATGGGAAAGAGGTGAGTATCTAAAAAACATATATAATGTTGCCAAAAAGTAAAGAGAATGGCTAATGATTAGCCCAAACCAGTAAGTCGATTTTTTATATATTTAAAAAATATAGGGGAAGCTGGGATGGCTCAGTGGGTTAGGCACTCACTTTGCAGCGCCAGGGACCAAGGGTCGAGTCCCGGCCCCGGCCAGTGTGGACCCATATGCTGAGCTGGGGAGTTCCCCCAGTTCAGTTCTCTGTCTCTGTATCTCTCTCTCTCTCTCTCTCTCTCTCTCTCTCTCTCTCTCTCTCTCTCTTTCTCTCTCTTTCTCTCTGTCAAAAACAATTAAAAAAAATAAATAAATCACTAAAAAAAATATATTATCACATTCTATAATTCTTGAAGGGGAATGTCGATAGTATTATGAAACTCTATATAACAGTAATAGAGAAATGTAATAAAATGTACTCATTTCAAATAGGAAAAATAATATCAGAGCAAAAAGAATAGGTTTTACCCATTAGATAAACACTGCTTCATTTTAACATTTTAGAACATAGGTGGAAAAATTATACAGGTAGAAAAAAGTACATTAGAAAATTATTGGTGTAAGTTTGAAGGAGTAAATCCACTATATAAGATTTTAATTTAACTAAAGATTTTCCTAAATTAATCTGAATTGAACAAGGGATCCTCATGAAGCCTGGAATTTATGGTTTTCAGCAGAACTGTTTACAACCAGAAATTAAACTCATATTAGTGTAAGAAGCTTTGAATCAAGCTAATTTTAGGGACTGCTAAATTTCAAAATGTAAGTAGCCTTAATCTAATGGTATTCCTGCTTTGGAATACATGAAGAGTGCCTGGTATCTTTGTTTCACATTAATTACTGATATTTTCAGTTCATTTTATTGAGACTGAAGTAACCAGTATAATGGACCCATGTATTTCTCAACTGTTTGACTAACAGGGGTTTAATTTCTTTATGGCAAGAAAATCTGAGTGAATGTAGTGATAGCTTTAAAATAAAAAAAAAAAAAAAAGACAGACAGAAAAAAGGACTGCGTGTTAGTACAAATTAATAGCTAGTGTTTATACATTTCCTATCAGCTCTCAAGTATTTAAATAAATCTATTTATTTTGTAAGTTATTAAAAATATGAGAATTTATTTCTAAATTTCTTCAAGGATCTTCATTCATCTTTTAAACACCTAAATCGATACTTTCTCTTCTTTACTTCTGCCTGTGCTATTAATAGTCCTTTTCAATTACTCAATGCCTGATATGTACCAGAAATTGGGTCAGAGGCATTATTTACTTTATCTATGACAATAACAATTTGTGTTCAAGTTTGGTATTCTAGCTCACATTTTAATTATGGGATAACAGATTCAGAGAATTTTTTTTTTTAATTATCTAGTCAATAAAGCTAAGAAGAGGATTTAATCTCAGGTATACAACATTATTTAGGCCATAGAAAATGTCATTATAATCTACATAATTTTATTTTCCTTTTTTCCTTCATATATTTGGACCAAAGTTGAAGTACTTATGTTAAGTGAAAAGTGTCTCTTGCATATTAATATTGTTTTAGAAATGTTGATCTCTAAAAATCTTATATGGAAATGTAAAACAGAGAAAAAAATATTCACTTCTGAATTCCATAAAATATTGACCCCCTGATTTGGAAGACTAAAATATTTGGGAATGGAAAACTATTGACATGCTTAGGTAGAGAATAGTAGAGTCAAAACTAATGGTTAACACCATTGCATCTACAAAAAAAGAAAAACGGAACTCATTGGTGGCTTAGAAGAAAAAATTAAGATGGTAGAACTAGCTCTAAAATTTTGGAGGGGAGGTGGGGGCTGGTATTTTGTTTGCCCTGCCAAATCCACCCTCTAGACTTTTCCCCCTGTACCAAGGAAGTTGATCTCTAATGGGCAGTGTCTCCTTGCTCCCACGTTCTTGGACTTCTGTTTGAATTCAACCAATGGGAAGTTCTGGTAGAAAATCAGAGGATAGAAAGAAAATGGGGGAAAGCCGGGATGGCTCAGTGGGTTAAGTGCTCACTTTGCAACCTCAGGGACCAAGGAGCGAATCCCGGCCCTGGCCCGTGTGGACCCATATGCTGGACTGGGGAGTGCCCCCAGTTCGATTCTCACTGGGGTAAGACCCTGGCCCAGTTCCTGCCCTTTGCAGCCCCGCGCCCACCTGTAGAATGAAACTATGTAGAAAAACCAATGATGTGCAACTATGGAGACTGTTCTGGGCCCTCCCCCTCTCTCTGTCTCTGCCTTTGTATCTCTCTCTGTCAAAAACAATAAATATAAATTTTTTTAAAAAGAAAGAAAATGAGGTTAGGCTTTCGTTATACATACTCCATTCTTTCAGGGTCACTGGCAGACACATTCCTCTAAAAGAGAAAGCAGATCTTGTAAGAGGGTCCTCTCAATACGCTGCCCACCCTGCATTTAGATAACTGCTTTCCCTGATTGACATTTGAGATCAAGATATTAGCTTCAAGATATTGCGCTGCACCTTGATGGTTTCTTTATAGCATTCCCACACTTTAGTTCACTATCCATTTATTAAACTTTCCTCAGTTACTCACTGAAGTGTTCCATCTTTTTCCAGCCGGGCAACTGACTAATAGAGTAATTGGCTTTTGAAGTAGCTTTAGGGAACAGGGCTTTCTACCTTTCAGAGTTATCGAACCGTATCAAAATAAAATTTCATGATTGAGCTGCTCATATATTTGAGAAGAGAAGAAATAACCTCTTTGCCTTGGGCAATGGGCCGATGGTAATTTTGTAACATGTGGTAGCATCATGATAACACAGGTTAGCCCTATTGATAGCGTGGAATGGGGGTTGTTGTACAGACGGAGGTCAAGTGGCTAGAGCACTTTGTAACTACCATAACAATTATGATTACAAAGACTGTCGCATCAGCTGACTTTTTCTCTCTTGCCTAGACAGCAGAAATAGCAAAAAGGACAAAACGAAATCTTGAATGTGAACTAAGAACAAACTGAGAAAAAAAATTAGAAAATATTTAGAGCCCTTTTTAATTTTCTCTCATCTATAGTTGCAGCAAATATGTTCTTAAAGCAGCTAAATTACAGTATCATTTAAATGTCAATACTTGAAATAATTTTATGCTAAATTAAGGCCACCAATGAGAAAGAAGGTAAACCCTTATACAAGATTTAGAGACATTTAAGCAGAAGCACTAAGTGCTAAACTCTTTTAACAGCTAGATCCCAAGCTGTGTTCCAGAGACTGCTACAATGCTTCAAACTAGCCAATCCCAAGCCTGCTTCCTCGCCTCACTAATTGCTTCACATGAAAACCACAATGAAGGCTATTGCCAGCAGTTTTGCCATTCCCTATGCCTCTTGAGTAACCCTGATGCTTCCCCATATGTCCCCCTACAAGCCCCCCAAACACACACAGCACATTTCAATGTCAATTACGTTCTGATCTTTTGACTTTACTATACCTCACATTTTCTATTAGTACACTATATTTTTAAATAGTCCTCATGTTGTTTCCTCACAAGAAGTTTCTGACTTGTCTCAGGGCATACCTTCACTTCAATTTTTTGCCTTCAAGTTCATAATAAAGTTAGAAATTCATAGACAAGAATGGAAATTTCACAGTATGCCTCAAGAGGTGATACTCTATACTCTGAATATGTTATAGGATGTCACTAATTTCTATTAGCAGAAGTTTGGGGAGCACTTTATAAGTAGAGCCTATAGATCTTGAACTAGAAAGGATAAGATATAAGTGTTGATAAATATACTTACTAAGGATTTAGGATTTACTGAATTAAATTAAATACCTGGAAACAGTGTTAGTAGATCTTCAAACTCAAATTCTCGTGAATATACCCTGCTACCACCCCCCCACCCCCCTGCTATCTTGGCTAATTGAAAGCTGAACTCAACAATAGCCTAGTCACAGATGATCAAATACTAGAACTTTGCTGGCTTATAGTCTGAAGATCTGGGATGCTGTGAATGTTAAACTGACTATGTTATATATAAATGGCTCATCTACCTATAAAAATCCCCTCTCTGTAATGACCCAAGGGAGATGCCATTCACTACCGTAAGTTCTTAGGAAACCAATTGGTAAGAGAACAACTACAATGTAAAGCTCTACAGTGTTGTTGTTTTGTTTTGTTTTGTTTTCAATAAGCCAGATTTAATTTAAGAGGTATTCTGCAATAAAATTGGGCTCTACCATCTCAACAGGAATAATAGGAACCTAAAGATGCACAGATAGGTCAGGTAGCAAGGCTGATTTGTGATTGATCATGTGAATGCAGTTAGATTAATAATCAACTGAGATGGTTGATAATATTATTTTTGAGAAATAGAGAGAGGTCTGTGGCAAAGGTTAATTGATCGTGAAGTTACTACAAATAAAGTGGTTTAGCAACCCAGACATATTGAATGTATTTAAGTGAAAAATTATAGGGTTCGTGGGAAAAAAACTTAACAGGTTGCAGTAGGGGAATTATAGCAGACATATCTTGTGATTATTTTTTCAATATCTATCCTTAATTAATTACTAGCAGAAACCCTCCATTGGTTCTGTGACCTATATAGTAAAGGCTGCTTTGATAGAAAAGATCAAGTGGAAGACCTTGAATCTGTCCATTCTTGCCAAAAGAGTATATAAAAATCTAAGCCAATATAGGACAGATTTGCAGAGATAAGTATCCCAACAAATATTTTAAAGATATAGGGATAGCAATTCCTACAACATCCTCATTTAACTACCTGTTAGCCGGTGCAAAAGAGAAGCTGGTCATGGAGAAAACTATAGAGTTATTACAAAATTAATCAGGGGATGATAGCAATCACAGTTAAGTTGTTGGAGTTACACCGGGGCAAGCTTCCCATGTGGACGGCCCCTGGCTCATGGGTGCATGCCTCCCATGAGGGAAGTCCGGGGCCTGGTTCCTGTCCTGCACAGCTCCACACCCACCTGTGTGGAATGAAGCTATGTATAAAACTAATTACGTGCAACTGTGGAGACTGCTATAAGATCGCCCCCTTCCCTCTGTCTCTCTCTGTCTCTGTCTCTCTCTCTCTCTCTCTCAAAAGCAAAAAGAAAGTTATTGGAGTTAGTGTCTTTAATAGAGTTAATCAACACACAGTTTTTTGTGGACAGGAGCTTTCTTTTTTCTATTTCTATAAAAATTTATCTTTATTAGCAATGATATGATTATACCCTATGTCATAACAAAAGTGAAATACCTCTTGCTCATGCTAATATCATTCTCATTACTGCTATTTTACATTGATGACAATATTCTAATTAAATCTGATGATGAGAAACTAATGTCTTCAAATTGCTATAGTGAGATACAGATATACAAGGGAATCAGTTACAAGCCTTGCAAAATTTAGGACCTCCCAAAGTTTCCATGAGTTCATTAGGGAAGAGAATACCTCAGCCTCTCCTCTTTGAAGTGAAAGCAAGTTTCTGTGCCTTGCACAGCCCACCATGAAGAAAGCAGTTCAATGCTACTGTGATTTTTTGGATTTTGAGACTACATGTATCATATTTATATGTACCTTTCTGATGCATTGGTCGATAACTCATAAATCTGCCTATTTTCACTGGTGTTGTAAATAAGAAAAAGCTTTGCTGCAGGAAAGATGCCTTGAAATTTGGATTCAATCAGCAAACCCGATAGTATCAGAAAGGTTTATGGCAGACAGAGATGCTCTGTGGATCTCTTAGAAAACCCCAACAGGAGAATTAGCACAGATCCCTAAGTTTTGAGAGGAAGTCATGGCTCTTTCAGTGCCTAACTCTTCTCCATTTGAAAAGTACCCTGTGACCTAACAGTGGTCCCTAGTAGGAACAAAATACTTGACTGTGGGTTGAAAACATATTCATGCATCCCCACCTGCATATCATCAACTAGATGTTAGCTGATCTACTGAATCACGAGATTGGACGAGAACCATAGTGTGCCACTATGTAACAAAAAAGGAATGTATGAGACTGGACCTGAACAGGTCTGGAATGCACAAATAAACTGCAGAAGAATTAGGCTCAGGAGCTCGTGTTTTCACTGCTGTACTCTCTCTCAACTTATATCTATGATTGATGTGATCATAGAGTTAACATCTAAACCAGGTCACTTTTGAGAATGGAAAGTGACACTATTAATAATTAAGATGAGACAGTGGGCATAAATCAGGAGTGTTCTGGGAAATCTAGGATCTATCATCACTCTATTTATGACCATTTGACAGAAAGAAATGAAAGAAAGAAAATATATGGGTGTAGCTTATAGAATAATGTGAACTATATGCAAGAAATAGTCAGTATTAGACAGTGCCTACATTGTAGCCCCATTCAGGAATGTCCTTGAAAGGCCGTACTATACCCATTTCCCCTAGTCAGCAGGTTCTTTGGAAATATGGATAAATAACTTCATATAAAAGGGGAGAAGGCCTGACATACAGACCTGGGACTATTCATGGCAAATTGTTCATAGGTTGGCTGGCTAATCAAAAACTTGGAAAGAACAGCTTGTTTTGAGATGTCCATACATCTCAAAGGGTGTAAAAATATTTTGACACCCTCAAAACAAACAAAGGGTGTAAAAATATTTTGATCCCTATAAACGCTTACCAATGAATAAATGCCACTATGAATGAAGCCCTTAAAAATAGTATGGAGGGGAAGCCAGGATGGCTCAGCAGGTTAAGTGCTCACTTTGTAGCCCCAGGGACCAGGGATTGAATCCCGGCCCCGGCCCACATAGACCCATATGCTAAACTGGAGTGCATTTCTCAGGCGGGAGACTCCCAGCCTGGTACCTGCCCTATGCAGCCCCGCCCACCTGTGTGGAACAGAAAAATCATGTGGGAAACTGATGATGTACAACCATGGAGACTGCTTTGGGTCCTCCCCCTTCTCTCTTTCTCTCTCTGTCTCTTTAAAAAATTAAAAAATAAAAATAACACGGAACATATGACCTACCCTGTGATTGTCAGCCATCCAAATGCTTTCTCAATGGGCCTATTTACAAAATGAATATTGACATTGGGGATGGGAGCAATGTTTGGATTGAAAAAGGGGTATTTCCTCTCCAAAGCTGATTTAGTTACTGCTATTGTTCTCAACATGCCAAAAGTAAATAGTGTTTCACTCCCAGTTTTGTTTTATTACTTGGAAGTATTACCTGGCCATCTAGTAACACATTAATAAGTTTGAATGTCTTATGTCATGGAAATGTTGATTAGATATATTTGATTACAGTAACAACCAAATTCAAATTATCAGTGCCTTAAAGCAATAATATCAGCAGCAAAAACTATTTCTTGCTCGTGTTACATGTGTGGACTGTGTCTGTTTCATTTGTCTTGTATTACTCTAATCTGAGACCCATGATGAAGGAGTGACTTCAGTTTGGGAGATTCTGCTATTGTGACAAAAGGCAAAATCAGAAGAGGCTGAAACAAATCAATCACAATCAAATCAAATTCATTGAAACAAATCAGAATTCATTAAAACTCTATACTCCCTTTATGCAAGTGGTATAAATCACATCTACTCATTTCCTTTTGACCAAAACGGTCCAAAAGACTAAACTCAGCAATGGAAGTGGGAATGAATACTCCATATACCATTTACCAGGAGACTAGGCAAATCACCTGAGCAAAGAGCATTGGAATATAATCCTTTTACAAAGAAAAGAGCTCAGAAAAGAAAAGAGCTGATATCTGTGACAATTATTCAGTCTTTTACTAAATGAGAGAAAACAACTTCACTCCAATCTGTAAATACCCACGGGAATTAACATGTATTCCAGAACCATATTTAACATCTCTGCCCACATTTCTGCTAGGGTTACCATATATAGAATTACAGAATGCTTCATCAATTGCCATAGTATTCCATGCAAAACACCATTCGATCAAGAGACACGTGTTATAGCAATGAAAAAATGACACAGATAATTCATAGGTCTTACCACATCCTCCATCACAACAGTAAGTTTGATAGCCTATCCAATATTCTACAAGATTGGGCTATCAATCAAAAGGCTATATTATCTACCTTAAATCACTGGTGAATATATGCTGCGATTTCTTTTATAGAAAAGACGCGTGTGTTTAAGAAGCAAAGAGTAGAACTGGGAGTGCTTTCTCTCACTATTAAAGTCATAAGCTATTGAAAGGATTTTCACTCCCTGTGTTCATTAGACAGCCTCTCTGGTTTCTTAGCTTTCTGTCCTTACAAAAAAGAAGCTTTCACCAAGAATCACCATCCTGATTTTATTAAATTGAAACCTGAGGCTGGGCTCTGATCAGTTTCTGTTTAATTGTATTTCTTTTGATCCCATAGGCAGAAAACAGATCATTGTATTACCTGAAGTGACTGATCCTGGTTTTGAAGGAGAAAATGTCTTTGCAACACAATGGGAAAGAGAAGGACAATGTCAGGAACCCAAATGGCTCACAATTCACAAGGCTCCTTGTGGTAGTAATACACAGTAATTCAGTACAGTGGGAAAATGCAGCAGGAAAACCAAAGACTGAATTCCTTTGGAAACATGGATTTGAATTACTCCCCGAGATAAATAATGCTATTCAAATAGGGTGTGGTTAAAGGTTAGGAGCACATGAATTATGGTGGGAAAAGGCACCTGTGATTTTAGCAGCTTAGGTGTCGTGACTACCTACTAAAGTGTAAACTATAGCAGTTATGTTCATGATAAATGTTTCTTTTCTGTTTGTTTGTTGGTTGGTTTTTGGTTTGTTTTTACTGATGGTAGCTGGAACTCCACATAGCTTCTTGGACTTTGAGTGTCTACTGTTTTAGGGATACACATTTTTTCACCTGGAAAAATGAGGAGTGGGTGCCGAGGATAAAAGGAATGAATTGTGCTCTATGTTTTTTTATTTCCCCTTCTACTATACTCCATAATTCCTTCCAAACCTACTCTGTAACAAGATGAAATGGTATGATCTGCATTGCCTGATGGGTAAATAGATTTGTTAGAGTAAGCACAATGGAATTCAATCTTGTTATTAGATTTTAAAACTGACCAATGAGCATCTACCACAAAAGAGGTATTAAATAATTCAGTAGAGCAGGGATGTCCAATATTTTGGAAGAAGAATAATTGTCTTGGGTCAAAATACACTAACACTAATGATAGCTGATGAGCTAAAAAACAATAATAAATCATGAAAAAAATCTCATAATGTTTTAAGAAAGTTTGCACATTTGTGTTGGGCCACATTCAAAACCATCCTGGGATACATGTGACCCACAGGCTGTGTGCAGGTTGGACAAGCTTGCAGTAGGCAATATGACATGGCCAATTGATGTCAGATAGCCTCTATCATCCGTCATGACTAGTCTTAGCAAATTGCTCCTAAATGAAGAAGACATGATATACTGACATGAATGGAGGCTAGGCATGGGCTCGCAATATGGGCCCTCTTACCAAGGCTATACCAGCTACTTCTACTGTCAAAGATCCAAATGTCTAACAAGTGTAACCAATTTTGTCACCTTAGTAAAACACCACCCCTACAGACCAATTGGAATAATAAATTTTATAGTTTGTCTTACCTTCCTCTTGTTAATTTCCCTAGAGATAGATACTAACCATAATCTTAGAAGAGCTATTCCCAGATGAGGGGACATTATTATATAGTAAGTAGTAAAATGTTTAGAATACCAGTATAGTGGAAACTATGCAGCACCACTCAGATGCTGCCTCTCATCATTTCCTTAGTTGCTGGCGTATTGGCTGTGGATGGCTAGCAGCTAACATCCTCTTCAAAAGTTAATTCAGCCAAAAAATCTACCTCATTTTTATTTATAACTGCTGAATCTAAGGGTACAAAAGCTAGACCACTTCCCTCAATTCAGAATGGCCATCCCAATTCCAGTGCTTCCTGAGGAGCAGATGTGAAGTGTTTTGTAACCACATTGCAACCCAGTTTCTTCTTGCGTTCAGTATTGATTACTGCACTTACTTAGAGTGTATTTTTGAAAGGCCTTCCCGGTAAACTCTGGTTCACAAATCTGCTTCTCAGAGTTTGTTTCATGGAAAAATCCTAATTCTCCTAAAGCAGATATTGATATTAATATATGATGTTCATTTATTAAGATAAACTTTTTCTTTTTCAATCTAAGTAAATTTTATTAACAGTTTTAATTAATGTTGAAATATTTTTGCGTTTCTGTCATAAACCACTTTTAAGTTGATTTCTGAAAATATCGTATTATATTCCATTTACTGCAATTTTATTAAGAATTTTTGGGGAAGCTGGGATGGCTCAGTGGGTTAAGCACTCACTTTGCAGCCCCGGGGACTGAGGAT
>PVKE010032648.1:0-18363 GCA_004027555.1 Craseonycteris thonglongyai
TTTTTTTTTTTTTTTTTTTTTTTTTTTTTTTTTTTTTTTTTTTTTTTTTTTTTTTTTTTTGTGACTGCTGATTTGATTTTGTTGTTAGTGATTGATCTGTCTAGATTTTCTGTTTGTTCTTAATTTAGACTTGGAAGCTTGTGTATTTCTAAGAATCTATCAATTTCTTCTAGATTGTTCAATTTGTTGGTGTATAGTTGTTCATAATATATATATTTTAATTTCTTATATTTCTGTGATGTCTGTTGTCACTTCTCCACTTTTATTTGATTCTATTTATTTGGGTCCTCTCTCTTGTTCTTGAGGAATCTGATTAAAGGTTTGTCAATTTGTTTATCTTTTTGAAGAACCAGCTTGGTTTCATTGATTTTTTGTATTGTCTTCTTAGTCTCAATTTTGTTTATTTCTGCTCTGGTTTATTTATTTTTGTTCTGTTTTGTTTTTTTCTTGTACTCACCTTGTATTTTGTTTGCTGACTCTTCTTTTTTTTTCAGTTCCTTAAGTGTATATTTTAATTTTTTATTTGAGTCTTTTCTTGTTTCTTCAGGAAGGCCTACATTGGTATGAATTTCTGTATTTGGACTGCATTTGCTGTGTCTCATGGTTTTGACTTTCATTTTCCTGATGGTTTGTGATGTTGCATACCTTTCCTTGGACTTGTTGACTATTTGTATGTATTTTTTGGAAAAAATGTCTCTTCAGATCTTCTCCCATTTTTACTTGGATCTTTGCTGTTGTTGTTGAGTTGTATGAGTACTTAATGTGTTTTGGGTATTGACCTCTTATGAGATAAAAGATTTGCAAATATTTTCTCCAATTTTGTAGGCAGTCTTTTTATTTTTTGTTGGTTATTCTTGCTGTGCAGAAGCATCCTAATTTAATGTAGACCCAACTATTAATTTTTGCATTTTGTTCCCATTTCGCTTTCTGTTGCCTTTGTGTTTGGTGTCAAAGCCAAATAATTATTGCTAAGAACAATTTCAAGGACCTTATCTTTTCTTCTAGGAACTTTATGATTTCAGGTCTTATGTTTGGTTCTTTAACACGTTTTGTGATGATATTTGAGTGTGGTATAAGATAGTAGTCCAGTTTTATTCTTTTGCATGTGGCTGTCCAATTTTCCCAACAACATATATTGGAGACAATATCCATTCCCCATTGAGTCTTTTTGGCTCTTATGTCATGAATTAATTAACCATATATGCGTGAGTTTTGATGGGCTCTCTATTCTATTCCATTTATTTGTGTGTCTTTTTAAATTCTGGTACCATGTTGTTCTAATTACTATAGTTTTATAATATAATTTGAAATCAGGAAGTGTGAAGCCTTCACATGTTATCTCCTTTCTCATGATCCCTCTGATTATTCAGAGTCATTTGTAGTTTCATACAAATATCAGGATTTTTCATTTAAATTTTTTTGGAAAAATGCCACTGGAATTTTGATAGGGATTGCATCGAATCTGTATATCATTTTGGGTAGCATGGCCATTTTAATATTTTTCCAATCCATGAGCACAGGATATGTTTTCACTTATTTGTGTCTTTTTCCATTTTTTTCATTAATGTCTTATAGTTTTCAGTGTTCAGATCTTTCACCTTCTTGGTGAAATTTATTTTTAGGTATTTTTATTCTTTTTGATTCAATTGTAAATGATATTTTCTTAATTTCCCTTTCTTATATGATAGTTAATTATTAGTGGAAAAATGTGACTAATTTTTTTTATCTTGATTTTTGTATCCTGCAATTTTACTGAATTTGTGTATTAGCTTTAACAGTGATTTTGGAGGAGACTTTAAGATTTTTAAATATAAAATAGCATGTCATCTGCATATACTGACAGCTTTACCTTTTTCTTTTCAATTTAGATATCCTCTGTTTCTTTTTCTTGCCTAATTATTCTGGCTAAGACTTCTGGTCCTATGTTCAGTAAAAGTGGTAAGAGTGGACATTCTTGCCCTATTCTTGGTCTTCAAAAAAGATTTCACCTTTTTTTTACCATTAAGTATGATGTTAATATAGACTTATCATAAATGGTCTTTATTATGCTGAGTTTGTTCCCTCTAAAACTCATTCATTGAAAGTTTTTATCATGAAAGGATATTGTCAAATGCTTTTCTTGCATCTATTAATACGAGTCATATAATTTTTATTCTTCATTTTTATTAATATAGTTTATTACACTCTATTGTGAGTATTGTACCATCCTTACATCACTGGAATATATTACACTTGATCATGATGTGTGATCCATTTATTTCAGCATTGAATTTGATTTGCTAATATTTTGTTGAAGATTATTACCTCTATGTTCATTAGAGACATTTAGCTATACTGTTTTTTTCTTGTAGCCTCCTTATCCGGTTTTGGTATCAGGGCTATATTGGACTCATAAAATGAGTTAGGAAGTGTTTCCACTATATATATATGTGTGTGTGTATATATATATATATATATATATATATATATATATATATGCATAGAATTATGTTGGTTAGGGTGACATTGGTTGATAAAAATTACATAGTTTTTAGGTATACAATTCTACATTACATCGTCTATGTATCACATTGTGTGCTCACAACCCAGAGACAGTTATCCTTCCATCACCAAATATTTGATGTCACCTCTCTCTTGCCCCACAACACTTGCCTCTAACTCTCAGGTAATCACTAAACTATTGACTGTGGACGTGAATTTTTCCTTTTGTTACTTTCAGTTTTATATTTCACATAAAAGTGAAGTAATATGGTTATTGATTTTTCCTGTCTGACTTATTTCAATTAACATGATGATCTCAAGTTTCATCCATATGGCAGTATTTCATCATTTCTTATTGCTGAGTAATATTCAATCATGTAAATATACTACAACTTCTTTATGCAGTCATTTATCAAAGGACACTTGGACACCATGAACACTACTACGATAAACATTGGGGCACATATATCTTTTAGGACTAAGGTTCTCAAGATTTTGGAGAAGATACCCAGATGAGGGATTGCTGAGTCATATGGTAATTCTATCCTTAATTTTTTGAGAAACCTCCATACTGTCTTCCATACTGGTTAAACCAATTTACATTCACACAAGCAGTTTATGATGGTTCCCTTTTCCTACAGCTTATCAAGCACTTGCTATTCCTTGTATTGATCACAAACATTCTCATGGGTGTGAGGTGGCATTTCATTGTGGTTTTAATTTTCATTACCTCATAGCTAGTAAAGTTGAGCATTTTTTAATATATCTGTTGGTCACTTGTATGTCTTCATGGGAGATGTGTCTGTTCAGGTCTTCTGAAATTTTTAAATTGGATTATTTGATATTTGTAGTGGATCTGTATATGTTCTTTACATATTTTAGATATTAGCTCATTATCAGAGGCATTCTTTGCAAACATTTTCTCCCACTCTGTTGGTTGCATTTTTGCTTTGTTGATGGTTTCTTTTACTGTGCAGAAGCTTTTTAGTTTACTGTACTTCTTTTTTTTAAATATTTTATTTTTGTTTTTATTTTAGACAGAAAGAGAGAGAGATACAGAGACAGAGGCAGAGAGAGAACTGAACTGTGGGAACTCCCCAGTTCAGCATGTGGGTCCACCTGGGCCGGAGCTGGGACTTGATCCCAGTCCTCGGGGTTTCAAAGCGAGCGCTTAACCCGCTGAGCCACCCCGGCTTTCCCAGTTTACTGTACTTCTATTAGTTTACTTTTGCTTTTATTTTCTTTGCCTTTGTGGTCAAGTTCATAAAGTCCTCTCTGAACCCAAAGTCTATAAATTTAGTACTGATGTTTTCTTCTATGACGTTTATTGTATTGGGGCTTATGTGGAGGTCTTCGATCCATTTTGAGTTAATTTTGGTATACAATGACAGTTTGAAGTCCATATTCATTATTTTTTATTATTTTTCATTTTCCCAGCACCGTCTACTGAAGAAGCTTTCTTTACTCTACTTTATATTTTTTTGCTCCTTTGTCAAAAATTATCTGTCTATATTTGTGGGTTTATTTCTGGTTTTTCTTTTCTGTTCCAATAGTCTATGTGTTTGTTTTGTTGTTGTTGTTGTTATTGTTTTGCATGTGTGTGTGTGTAGATTGAAGTCCAACAAATATGGCAGGGAAGGAATGTATTAATGGTTTAATTGTGTCTCAGTTTTCCTAATTAAAAATTTAATTTTGTAAGAAATCCATAAGAATTACTTAACATTTTAATAAGAATCCTTGATTGATTATTCTGTAAAAGAAATAATTCTCTGATGATCTTAGAAAGGTTTCAGTTTTGCACCATTAAGAATGATATTAGCTGAGGGTTTGTCATATATGGTATTTATTATATTGTGGTACATTTCTTCTATACCCATTTTATTAAGTGTTTTGATCATAAATTGATGTGGTATTTTCTCAAATGCCTTTTCTGTATCAATTCACATAAACATTTGGTTTTTATATTTTATTTTGTTTAAGCAGTATATCACATTGATCAATTTACCTGTGTTGTATCATCCTTGTGCCTTGGGGTTGAATCCCACTTCATCGTGATAAATAATATTTTTAATGCATTGTTGTATTCCATTTGCTAATTTTTTGCATCAATGCTCATCAGAGTTATTGGTCTATAGTTGCTTTTTTTGTCTGTTTGTGTTGGGAGTGTGTGTGTGTGTGTGTGTGTGTGTGTGTGTGTGTGTGTGTGTGTGTGTGTGTGTGTGTGTTGTCCTTACCAGGCATTGCTATAAGGGTAATGTGGACCTCATAGAATGAGTTGGGAAGCATCGCCAATTCTTCAATTTTTTGGAAGAGTTTGAGAAGGATAGGTGTTAGTTTCTCTTTGAATGCTTGGTAAATCTTGCAAGTGAGATAGTCTGGTCTTGGACTCTTGTTTTTTGGAAGGTTCAGGATGATTGTTTTAATTTTCTTACTGTTGATTAGCCTATTTAGATTATCCAGTTCTTCCTGGTTCAGTCTGGATAGACTGTGTTTCTGAAAACGTGTCCATTTTTTCACGGCTACTAAATTTGGTGGCACATAGCTCTTCATACTATTATTATATGATCATTTGTATTGCTGTGGTATAAATTGTAATTTCCCTGTTTCATTTTTAATTTCAGTTATTTGTATCTTTTCTGTTTGTTTTGGGGGGGGGTTGTGGGTTTTTTTTGTGAATCTAGACAGGAGTTTGTCTATTTTATTATTTTTTTCAAAGATCTAGCTATTTATTGTATTAATTTCTTCTATTGTTTTCTGTTCTCTGTTTCATTTAGTTCTGCTCTAGTTTTTACTATTTCCTCCCTTCTGTCAATGTATTTTCCTTATTTTGAGAGTTTTTTAAGACATGATGTTAGGTTATTTGTGATTTTTTGTTTGTTTGTTTCTTGGGATAGACTTGTAGTGATATAAATTTCCCTCTTGTTATTGTTTTTGCTACATCCCAGTAATTTTGATATATTGTATTTTTATCACCGTTAGTTTTTATGTATTTCTAATATCTTGTATTATGTCATCTTTGATCCAGTTATTTTTAAATAGCATATGGTTTAATCCCCATGTTTGTGTCTTTTTTTCTGCTTTCTTTTTGCAGTTTATCTCCAATTTCAAAGATTTGTTTTCAGAGAATACACTTTGTATGATTTTAATCTCTTTAAATTTGCTGAGGCCAGCTTTGTGTCCCAGCATACAGTTTATACTTCAGAATATGCCACACGCACTAGAAAAGAATATATAGTTATGTGTTATAGGATAAAATTTTCTATAATGTCAATTATATTTAATTGCTATAATGTATCATTTAAAGCTATTTCCTTAATTGGTTTCTCTTTAGATTATCTGTCTATGGCTGTCAAGGTGGGTATTTAGGTCTCCTACTATAATTGCATTTTTGTCAGTTTCTCCTTTTAGTTCTATTAATAGTTGTTTTGTAAATTTTGGTGCTTCCTAGTTGGAGGCATACATATTAATGTGTCATGTTTTCTTGTTGTATTGCTCCTTTTATCATTATAAAATGTCCACCTTTGTCTTTTTTAACATTTTTTTTATCCTGAAGTCTATTTCATCACATATAAGTCTTGCTACACCTGTTTTTCTATGAATGTCATTTGCTTTGGGTATTGATTTTCACCCTTTCACTTTGAGTTTGTATTTGTCCTTATAGCTAAAGTGTGTCTCTTGGAGGTAGCATAAGGTTAGGTTTTGTTTTTTAATCCAGTTTGCTACTCTGTGTCTTTCCATTGGTGAGTTCAATCTATTTACATTTAGGGTCACGATTTGTATATGAAGATTTCTTATTGCTTATTTATCTTTTGTTTTCTGGTAGCTCATTCTTTCAATTGCTTCTTTGTTTTTGTTTTTTTCTGTCAGTTATCATAGTTTGATGAGGATTTAAAATTTTTTTCTCAGCTTTCTTTTTTGTTTCTTTTTTTCTTTTTGTGTCTCAGTTTGTTTTTTTTTTCATGATGTTTATTTAAAATAAATTTTCACATATATTGTTCCTTTTGTTTAGGATGCTTCTTATATCCATTCTTTTTGGAATTTTAAACCTTTACTTTATCCCATTTATGTTTCTGTTTTCTCAGTTTATCATTATTTATTTTTACTTTTTGTTTCAGGTCAAATAGCCTTCTTTGGTATTTATTGAAATGCCAGCCTCATGCTAGAAAATTCCTTCAGCTTCTGTATATCTAAAAAGGTGGTTACTCCTCCTTCATATCTAAAGGATAGTTTTGCTGGATAGATTATTCTTGGCTGGTAATTTCTCTCCTTCAATATTTTGCATACTTGATTCCAGTACTTCCTGGTTTGTAGAGTTTCTATGGAGAATTCCATTGACAGTCTGATGGGCTTTCTTTTATAGGTTATAGTGTTATTTTCCCTGGCTGCCTTGAGGATTCTTTCTTTGTCTTTGACCTTTGACATCTTCAGTATAATGTGCCTTGGAAAAGGCCTGCAAGGATTCAAGTAGCTAGGGGTTCTCTTTCTTTCTTGAATTTGAGATTCTAGTTCTTTCTGTGGATTTGGAAAGTTCTCCTTTATTATTTGTCTGTGCAAATTTTCTGTGCACATTTTATCCTCTGCTCCCACCACAATAGCCATTATTTTTATGTTACTCTTTCTAAAAGAGTCAGACAATTCTTGTAGAGACCTTTCATGTCTTTTAACTCTCAGGTCTCTCTCTACTTCCTTCTGTGACATTTCTGTATTTCTATCCTTAATTTCACTAATTTTTTCCTCCATCTGGTCAGCTCTGCTTTCTATGCTAGCTATTTCAACTTTCATTTATTTTATTGTGTTTTTTAGCTTCAGAGTTTCTACTTTATTTTTTTATAGTTTCAATTTCTTTGTTGAATTTTTCTTTTTTCTTTTTTTGCTTGCAGATTTTCTTTCTGAGAATATCAGTGTTTTATGTGCTTAGCTTCCTTCCTTTGATCTCTTTGGGTGTTTTCAGAATTGCAATCTTGAACTCTGTCATTCAGCTCATATATATCTATATAGTTAAGTTCATTTTCTGGAGATTTTTCATATATTTTTTCTGAGAAGCTTTGTTTTCTAGGGTACTTATTGCTATTGGAGTGTTGCTCTTCCGGAGCATAAGGACTTTTCCCCTAGTGGACATAACGGTCTCTCCTTTGCTTCCCATTTGGTGTCACTGTAGCATCTTACAATATTTTCTTTTGAATTTTCAGTTTTCTCACACTGGAAGGATTCCTAGAAGGTGGGCTTGCATACTTTGATTCAGTCACCTTAGTATCTGTATATCTCCTCTTTCAGAGGGTATGGTGGGTGATGGTATTCTATGTTTTAGAGATCCCACTGCAGTCAGAAGCTGCCATGTATGTGCTTTACAGTTTTCCTGGATCCCTCTACAGGCATCAGAGGAAAGGGTGGGGGCAAGGTTTGTAGGAACAGGTGAATGTCTGTTTGCGATATGGCAATGGTGGCTTCCTGACTGCAGCTGACTGCCTGCAGGTACTGGGCAGAGCTAGGTGGGGAAAGCCTTAGGAAAGTAAGGGAAAACAGCCAGGCTCTGTGTCCAAAAACAGGCAGTGTTCCATTTAGGACCTTACCTCAGCCAGGGCCATGCCATGCCTCAGCTGCTGGAACTCTGTCCATGGGAGCTCTGGTCACCATCCCTGTGATCTGTCCCCGCTCCACACTTTGGCCACCAGGTTTCCACTCTGTCTGCCTGTCCTGCACTTGGCCAATTGGCCCACTGTTCCAGCTGCCTGTGCCTCAACATAACCACCCACACTGCTCTCTGGCCCCTGGTGCCATACCCTGGCCTGAGCACAGTCATATGGCCACCTGCACCACACTATTGCTGACCAACCCCTGCCCCTGCTATTTTTCCAGCACTCTGGCCACCAGTGCCCCTGTTCTTGTTTGTTTTCGGCCTCTTATCCGACTGGGGTCTTGCTACACCTTCGTCCATCCTCCTAGGTACCCACCTCAGTCTGTCCTCTGCCAATCTCTGGTTTGAACTCTGTGGCATGTCTCTGCACTGCTCCTTTCCCTTTTCTCTCACTTGCCTCCCTTTCTCTGACCTTTAGGTATTTTCTCGTAGTGAGTGTATCTCTCACCTACAAGCTATGTGTTACTTAGGTGTTCCCTTGTTTTATTTTAGCTGTTTAATTTGTTTTGTTTTCCAAGAGAGATTTTAACAGTCTTCTCACACGACAGCATCTTGATGTCATCCCTGAGTCGGGTTTGTCGGTAGGGTTGGTCTTTTCAGGTTATTTGGGGTTTTTTTAAAATATTTTTATTTATTTATTTTTTATTTTTGTTTTTGACAGAGAGAGAGAGAGATACAGAGACAGAGAGAGAACTGAACTGGGGGAGCTTCCCAGTTCAGCATATGGGTCCGCACGGGCCAGGGCCGGGATTTGATCCTCAGTCCGCGGGGCTGCAAAGTGAGAGCTTAACCCACTGAGCCATCCCAGCTTCCCCCCTTTTTTTTAATATTTTTATTTTTTTATTCTTTTTTTATTTTTTTTATATATTTTTTGGGGGGTTTTTTTATTCAGCCTTATAAATTGTATGCTTCTAGGAATTTATTCATTTCTTTCAGATTTTCCAATTTCTAGGTGTATAGTAGCTTGTAATGTTTTAATAAAAAAATTTTTAACTTTTTTTGTGGTGTCTTGCCATTTCTTTCTTTCTTTTTTTTTTTTCATTTCTGATTTTGTTTATCTGGATTCTCTCTCTCAATCCCTATCTCTTTATTTATTTATTCATTTATTTATTTGATGAGTCTAGTTAAAGGTTTGTCAATTCTGTTTATCTTTTTAAAAAACAGCTTTTGATTTCATTGATTCCTTTTTGTTTCTGTCTTGTTTATTTCTGGTAGGATCTTTAGGATTTATTTTCTTATATTCACTTTGGGCTTTGTTGTTGTTGTTTTTCAAGTTCCCTTTAGTGTAAAGTTAGGCTGTGTATTTGAGGGTTTTTTGTTTCTTTAGGTCAGTTTGCATTGCTATAAATTTCTTAGAACTGCTTTCACTGTGTCCCACAGATTTTGGGTCACTTTGTTTTTATTTTCATTTATCTCAGGGTAGCTTTTGATTTCACCCTTGATCTCACTGTTGACTCATTTATTATTTAGTATCATGTTATTTAGCCTCCATGTGTTTGTGTTTTTCAATTTTTCTTGTAATTGATTTCTAGTTTCATACCATGTGGCCAGAGAAGATGCTTAATATGATATTTCTTAATTTTATTGAGACTTTTTTTTGCCTAACGTGTGGTCTAGCTAAAAAAAAAATGTTCTATGTGCACTGAAAACAATGTATATTTTGCTGCTTTAGGGTGAAATGGTCTGAAACTATCAATTAAATTCATCTTCTCTAGTGTGTCATATAAGACAACTGTTTCTGTGCTGATTTTCTGTCATGAAGATCTTTCCATTGGTGTGTTAATGTCCCCTACTATGAATGTGTTACTGATGTTCTCTGATTTTTAATATTTATTTATTTTTATTGTTTTTTGACAGAGAGAGAGAGATACAGAGACAGAGACAGAGAGAGAACTGAACTGGGGGAGCTCCCAGCTCAGCATATGGTTCCGCACGGGCCGGGGCCGGGATTCGATCCCTGGTCCCCGGCGCTGCAAAGTGAGCGCTTAACCCACTGAGCCATCCCGGCTTCCCCTGTTCTCTGCTTTTATGTTGATTAATATTTGCTTTATGTATTCAGGTGCTTCTATGTTGGGTGCACATATGTTTACTAGGATCTTGTACTCTTGTTGGATTGATTTCTTTATTATTATGTAATATCCCTCTTTGTCTCTTATTATAGTCCTTGTTTTAAAGTCTATTTTGTTTGATATATGTATTACAAACCCATTTTTCCATTTTGATTTGTGTGAAATACCTTCTTCCATCCCTTTGCTTTCAGTCTATGTGTGTTTTTCAATCTGAGTTGGGTCTCTGGTAGGCAACATATGTATGGTTCTTGTTTTCTTATTCATTCAGCTACCCTATGTATTTTGATTGGAGCATTTAATTAATTTACATTAAAATGATTATTGATTGGTACATAGTCACTACCATTATATTATTTCTATTTTTGATCTCTATTTCTCCTTTCTTCTGCTTAAATAACCTATTTTAACATTTCTTATACTACTGGCTTACTGGTGCTGAAGTCATTTAGCTTTTTCTAGTCCGGGAAGGTCTTTATCTTTTCTTTAATTTTAAATGATAGCCTTTCTGGGTAGAATAGTTTTGATTCTAACCCTTTGTTTTTCATTACTTTGTATATTCTTTGCCATTTTAATTATTCATGTGTGTTAGTATGGACCTGTTTGCATTCATCTTGTTTGAGACTTTCTGTGCTTTCTGAGCTTATATGTTTACTTCCTTCACCAGGTTAAGGAAGTTTTCAATCATTATATTTTCAAGTAAGTTCTCAAGGTCTTGCTCTCTCTTTTCTCCTTCTGGTACTTGTATAATGTGAATGCTGTTTTACACTTGATGTTATTTTACAGGTCCCTTAATTTATCTTAGTTGTTTTTTTATTTATTTTTTCTGTTTTCTGTTCTTATTGGGTATTTTCTGCTACCTTGTCCTTTAAATTGTTGATTCAGTCCTCTTCTTCAACTAATCTGCTAGTGACTTTGTTTTGTGTATTCTTCATTTCAATTATTCTATTCTTTATTTCTGACATTTTTCAATGGTTTATATGTGGGGTTTTTTTTAAGCTTACTATGTCTTTTTTGAAATTCTCACTGAGTTCCTTAAGCACGTTTTTAACCAGCATTTTAAACTTTGTATCTGGTAGGTTGTTTGACTTGATTTCATTTAGTATTATTTCTGGTGGTTTTCCTGTTCTTTTATTTGGAACATATATGTTTGACCCATCATTCAGGCTGTCTCTGTGTTTGCTTCTATGTATTAGTTAGACATTCCATGTCTGTCAGTCTTTGCTGGGTGGCCTTTAGTAGTATGTATTTTATGTGGTCCAATGTCACAATCAGTCTGATATTCTGTGTCAGTGTTCCAGGAGTGTCCCTTGAATGTGTTTTGTTTGTTCTCCTGATGAGCTTTGGTTTTCTGGTGTCATTGGTTGGGTTGACTCCCTAGCTCACTGACTATAAGGATTGGTTATCACCACTGTTTATGAGCTGCTGTGTGGAAGCTGATCCCTTAGAGGGGGATTTGCTCCCATGGATTTCTGTGACTATTGATACCACCCTTTCGGTATACTACTTATCAGACTAACTAATTAATACTCTGGTGTGATCAGAAACTGGTCTCTGAATGTGTTGTTTTTTTTATGTATCTTAGGAGGGGCTCCCACACAGGCCAATATCAGCTTTTTCTGTGATGGGTTCATGGCTACGCATTGCTCTGGCTATGATTTCTAATACTATGTTGAATAAGACAGAAAGCATCCTGTCTTGTTCCCGATTTTAAAGAAAAAGCTTTCAGTTTTTCACAATTGTATGTAATATTAGCTGAGGTTTTCTCATGCCAGTATATGACCTTTATTATGTTTAGGTACTTTCCTTCTATATACATTTTGTAAAGTATTTTAATCATGAATAGATATTATATTCTGTCAAATTATTTTTTGCATCTATTGAAATGATCATATAATTTTTATCCTTTATTTTGTTTATGTGGTATACTGCATTGATCTTATAAAACTAAAAAGCTTTAGCAGAGCTAAGGAAATGATCAAAAAACAAAGAGACTGTCGACCAAATGGGATAACATTTGCAAACAACACCTCTGATAAGGAGCCAATATCCAAAATATATTATATAAAGATATCATACAACTCAGCAACAATAAAACAAATAACCCAATTAAAAATGGACATTCAGTTGGTTTCATTTTTACTTTGTTGACAGTTTCCTTTGCTGTGCAGAAGATTTTTAGTTTGATATAATCCCATTCATTTATGTTTGCTTTTACTTCCCTTGCCTTTGAGATCAGTTTCATAAAGTCCTCCCTGACCCCAAGGTCTATAAGTTTAGTACCAACGGTTGTTTTTGGGTTTTTTTTTTTCTATACAATTCATTGTTTTGGGTCTTATGTGGAGGTTATTAATCCATTGTGAGTTAATTTTGGTATATGGTGACAGGTTGCAGTTCAGATTCATCCTTTTGCATGTGGTTTTCCAATTTTCCTAACACCATTTACTGAAGAGGCTTTCTTTTCACCACGGTATATATTTTGGTCCTTCATTGAGAATTATCTATCCAAATGTTTGTGAGTTTATTTCTGAGTTTTCAATTCTGTTCTGTTGGTCTGTGTATCCCTGTTTCTGCCAATACCAAGCTGTTCTTATTATTGAGGTTTTGTAGTATACATTGAAATCAGGGAGTGTGATGCCTCCAGCTTTATTCTTTTATCCTAGGATTGCTTTGGTGATTTTGTTTTTTTGTGATTCCATACAAATTTGATGATACATTTTATCTATTACTTGAAAGAATGTCTGTGGGATTTTTATGAGAATTGCATTGAATATAGCTTTGGGTAATATGGCTATTTTAACTATGTTAATTTTTCCAATCCATGAATCTGGAATATATTTCCATATCTTTTAATAATGTCTTATAGTTTTCAGTGTATAACTCCTTCATAGTCTTTGTTAAATTTATTCCTAGGTATTTTATTATTTTTGTTGCAATTGCAAAAGTTATTGATTTCCCATTTTCTTTTCTAATGCTTTATTGTAGGCACATAAAAATACAATTTATTTTTATACTTTTCTTTGTGTCCTGCAAATTTGCTATATTTGTATATTATTTCTAATAATTTTCTGATAGAATCTTTAGAATTTTGTGTATAAAGAATCATGTCATCTGCAAAGAATGACAGTTTGACTTCTTCTCTTCAAATCTGAACACCATTTATTCCTTTCTCTTGCCTGAATGCTCTGGCTAAAACTTCCAGTACTATATAGAATAGCAGTGGTGAAAGGTGGCATCTCTGTCTTGTTCCTCATTTTAGAATAAGTTTCAGCTTTTCTTTATTCAGTATAACATTAGCTGATGGTTTGTCATTTGTAGCCTTTATTATTTTGAGGTACTTTCCTTCAATTCTCATTTTACTTGGTATTTTTGATCATAAATGTTTTTGCTGCATCAATTGATATAATCCAGTGGTTTTATTATTTTCGTTTTGCTTATGTGGTGCATTACATTGATTGATTTTTATATGTTGAACCATCCTTGTGCCCCTGGGAAGAATTCCATTTGATTGTAATCTATAATTGTATGACTGCATGGTTTTATTTTATTTGGTAATATTTTGTTTAGGATTTTTGCATCTGTGTTGATCAGAAATATTGGTCTATAGATTTCTTTCTTCTTTTCTTCCTTTATTCCTTCCTTCCTTCCTTCCTTCCTTCCTTTCTCTTTCTTTCTTGCTTGCTTGCTTCCTTGCTTTCTTGCCTGCCTACCTGCCTGCTTGCTTGCCTGCCTGCCTGCCTGCCTGCCTGCCTGCCTGCCTGCCTGCCTTCTTTCCTTCCTTCCTTCCTTCCTTCCTTCCTTCCTTCCTTCCTTCCTTCCTTCCTTCTTTCTTTCTTTCTTTCTTTCTTTCTTTCTTTCTTTCTTATCTTTGTAGCATCCTTACCAGGTTTTGGTATTGGAGTAATTTTGGCCTCATAGAATGAGTTTGCCTCATCTTCAATTTTTTTTGGAAGAGTCTGAGAAGGATAGGCATTAGTTCTCTGAATGCTTGATAAAACTCATTGATAAGACCATCTGGTTTAGACTTCTGCCTTTGGGGAAGTTTTAGATAATTGTTTCAATTTTCTTACTATTTATTTATCTATTTAGTTCTTTCAGGTCTTCTTGCTTTAGTCTAGGTAGACCATATGTTTCTAATTTGTCCATTTCTTTTAGGTTGATAAATTTGCTGTCATTAAGTCTTTCATAATAATTTCTTATGATTGTATTTCTGTAGTGTCAGTCATAATTTCTACCCTTTTGATTCTATTTTTGAATATTTGTGTCTTTTCTCTTTGTTCTTTGATGAGCCAAGCCAGTAGTTTGTCAATTTTATTAATTTTTTTCATAGAACCAACACTTTTTGCATTAATTTTATCTATTAATTTTTCTGTTCTCCATTTTATTTAGTTTTGTTTTAATTTTTATTAGTTCTTTGCTTCTGCTGACGTTGAGGTTCTTTTGTTCTTATTTTTCTAGTTTTTAAAGATGGAATGTTAGGATGTTTATTTGTGATTTTTCTTGTTTCTTTAGCTAGGCCTGTAGTAATATAAATGTCCTTCTTATTACTGCTTTTGCTGCATCCCAATCATTTTGGTACATAGTGTTTTCATCATCATTAGTTTCTATATTTTTTAATCTCTTATTTTATATCTTCTTTTATACAGTCATTTTTAATCGCATGCTGTTCAATCTCCACATACATATGACTTTTCCTGCTCTCTTTTTACAGTTGATCTTTAATTTCAAGGCTTTGTGGTCTGAGAGTATACTTGGTATGATTTTAATCTTGAATTTGCTGAGGCTGCTTTTGTGTCCCAGCATATGGCCTATCCCTGAAAATGTTCCAGGTGTATTACAAAAAAACTGTATAGCTCTAGGTTGCAGGATGGAATGTCCTATAAATGTCAATTGTGTCCAATTGCTATGTTTCATTTAAAATTGATATATTCCTATTTATTTTCTGTTTGCATGTAACATCTATGGTGTTCAAAAGGGTGTTAAGTCCCCAACTATAATTGTGATTTTGTCACTTTCTACTATTAGATACGTTAGTAGTTGCTTTGTCAATTTCAGTACACCCTGATTAGGGACATATGTGTTAATGGGTGTTATGTTTTCTTGATGTATTTTCCCTTTTATCATTAGCCCATCTTTATCTCTTACTACATTTTTATCCTCATGTTTATTTCATAAGAAATCTGTATGGCAACTCCTGCTTTTCTCTGGATGCCATTTGCTTGGAGTGTTGTTTTCAACCCTTTCACTTTGAAGTCTGTATTTGATCTTATGGCTGAGGTGTGACTCTTGTAGGCAGCATATGGTTGGCTTTTGTTTTCTAATCTAATTTGCTACTCTGCCTCTTAATTGGTGAGTTCAGTCCATTTACATTTAGGGCAATGATTGATATATGAAGATTTCCTGTAGCCATTTCTTTCTCCCTTGTTATTTCTTTGTTGTTCCAACTCTTCCTGGCCCCCTCCCCCCGCCTTTTTCTTTTCTTTTACTTTTTGTTACAGGTCAAATAGCCTCCTTCAGTATCTCTTGAAATGTTGGTCTTGTTTTCGGGAATTATCTTTGCTTCTATATGTCTGAAAAGGTCATTATTCCTCTTTCATATCTAAAGGTTAATTATACTGTATAATTAATTTTTGGCTGGTAGTTTCTCTCTTAAAATTTTGAAAATTTGGCTGGACTCCTTCCTGGCTTGTAGACTTTCTGATGAGCAATCTGATAGCTTGATAAATATTCTTTTGAATGACATATTTTTTCCCCTGGTTGCCTTGAGAATTCTTTCTTTGTCTTTGCTTTTTTGACATCTCCAGAATAATGCTTCCTGAGAATATCTGCTGGTGTTTAGGTGGCTATGGGTTATGTTTTCTTCTTAAATTTGTAGTTCTAGTTCTGTCCATGGGTTGGAAATTTTCTCATCTACTCTGTTTTAATATGCACTTTGAATACTTAAGATCTATTTCTTCTGGTACACCTATTAGTGTAATGTTGGCGTTTCTAGTGGAGTCAGGTGGTTCTCATAAAGATCTTTCATTTCTCTTAACTTTCAGATCCCTCTCTTTGTTTTATGAAATTTCCTTGTTTCTATCAATATTGCTAATTCTTTCCTCTAATTTGTTAGCCTTATTTCCTACGCTGGTTAGTTCTTTTCTCATTTCTCCTATTGTACCTTTAATTTCCAGAACATTCTTTTAGTTCTTTACTGAAGTTTTTTTTTTTTTAGTACAATATTCATTTTTTTCAGAGATTTTCTTATTAAGATTTTTTTTTATAATTTAAATATATTTTAATTTATTTATTTATTTATGACAGAGAGAGAGATACAGAGACAGAGACAGAGAGAGAACTGAACTGGGGGAGGTCCCAGTTCAGCACATGGTTCTGCATGTGCAGGGGCCGGGATTCGATCCCCGGTCCCCGGCATTGCAAAGTGAGTGCTCAACCCACTGAACCACCCTGGCTCCCCCTTACTGAGATAATTTAACTGCATCTGGGTACTTTGCTAGCATTTTTGAGCTCTCTGGATGTCTTGAGAATTGCAGCCTTAAATTCTGTGTCAGTTAGATTATATGCTTCCAAATTTGTTTGTATCTTTCCTGGAATTTTTTAAATTTTCTTTTGGGGTGGCTTTGAAAACAGGTATTCAATACATTGGATTTTTTTTTAATGCCTTAGGCATGAGTACATTTTCCCTTTGGGAGCTTTCCTAGAAGATGGGCTTCTCTTCTTTAACCCAGTTGTCTTTATGCACCTTGTCTTTGGAAAAGTGACGTGGGCTATGGCATGCTATACCTCTTAAAACAGTGCTGGGTGAAACTTGCTGCTGTACCTGTGTTTTCCAGTTACCCTGGGCTCTGTTTGACTGTTCCTAAAGGGGTGGGGTTAGTTTGGAATAACCCGGGTTTTTTGTTACAGGGTAAGTGCAACTTCCGTTTTTCAGCTTACTGTATAGAAGGTACTAGGTGAGGTTCAGTTGAGGGGGATCAAATTTTGGAGAGAGTTAGGGTAAGTAGTCAGTTTCTTTGTTCACAAATTCTGCCTGGGATATGAGAATAGTGGAGCTATGATTGTTTTGTGTCCTGGAGTTGCTCCCAAGTTGCTGGTTTAGCTGATAGAAGCCCAAGTAGTCTAGGTTGAAGGGTTGGGAGTAGACAGGGGCAGGTTGAGACACAATAGTAAATGTTTCTGTCATCAGGGAGCAGGCTGACCAATGTGCATGCACATTCATGGCTCTGCCTCTCTTCTTTATCTTGAGCCCTAGCTCATGCCTCTTCCATGAGCATGCTCTGCTTTCCTGGTTGTGAGTTCTTAGAATCAGTCTCATCCAGAGCCAATTTGTGTTTGAGTCCGTGTTACTGGGCCTCCGGGTACTGGTGCAGCTGGTACAAGGCCAAGCAGGTGGGTTTGTCTGAGACAAAAGCCAATATGGCCTTGAGTAAGGAAGTTGTTCTGCTAAAGCAGTGGCATGCAGCTCAGCTTTTCTCCCCAGCCCTAGTTCATGCTCCTTCCTGCGGTGTGTTCTGTTTTTCTGTCTGCATGCTCCTGGAATCACTCTCACCCAAAGATTATTTGCTCTTTTGAATCTACACTACTTGTTCTCAGGGTGCTGACCCAGCTGGCTGAGTGCCCATTAGGTGGGCATGGCCAAGATATAGACACAGATCTTGCTGTGAGCAGGGAAGCCAGTAAGCCAAAATAGAGACATGGCTCAGGTTTTCTCCTTTCTCTCCTGCCTGAGTCCACTCCTCTTCTAGAGCTGTATTTTGTTTTTGAAAGCTAATGGATAGGGAAGCAGTTTCTCCCAGAGATGATTTGCGCTCAAATCAGTGATTCAGTACCTGTAGCTCATAAGCTCTGCATGAGTCAAGCTACAGCTAGGACCCTATTTTCCTTCTCTGCCTCATGCAATTTAGTAGTCCTTGCTGCCATTCTTTATATATTTTTATTTATTTATTTATTTTTGACAGAGAGAGAGAGAGAGAGAGAGAGAGAGAGAGAGAACTGAACTGGGGGAGCTCCCAGTTCAGCATATGGTTCTGCACAGGCCGGGGCCGGGATTCGATCCTTGGTCCCCAGTGCTGCCAAGTGAGCACTTAACCCACTGAGCCATCCCAACTTCCCCAACCTTGCTCCATTCTTATCTCACCCAGGGCATGGTGTTCCAAATGGGGCCTCAGTGTGCTGCCACTT
>PVKE010032649.1:0-18358 GCA_004027555.1 Craseonycteris thonglongyai
CAGAACAGTCTCCATAGTTGCACATCATTGGTTTTTTCCACATAGTTTCATTCCACAGGTGGGTGTGGGGCTGCGCACAGGGCAAGAACTGGGCCAGGGTCTCACCCCAGTAAGAACTGAACTAGGGACACTCCCCAGTTCAGTATATGGGTCTGCACGGGTCAGGGCCGGGATTCGATCCTTGGTCCCCGGGGCTACAAAGTGAGCACTTAACCCACTGAGGCATCCCGGCTTCCCCAAAATCATTTTTTAAATCATTCAACTTGGAGAAACAGCAAGAGGCCCAGAGATAGAAGGGAGATAAGAAACTTGTTTCTCTTGCCTTGACCATGGGTAGTAAAATTTGCAATAGTGTCTGAGCTGATCTAAAGCAAGGTAGTCCAGGTTCAAAAAGGACCAGGATGCAACACATTTGAGTGCCTGGAACACTGAAATTATGAGACAAAAGGGGGACATGGTGGAACTATAAGTATAAGCTTGCTGGAAGAGACACAGACCTATGTTTGGTAAACTGATTTGTTCTAACCTATCTCAGGCCATTTACAGGAATCCAAAGAAAGTCTGTATGTAGATCAGCACTAAAGGAGAGGCAGGTGTCTCACAGTGGGTGTAAGTATCTGCAAAAATCAGAGGGGAAAGGGCAACTTGGGAGTCAGAAAGGAGATGCTCTAACAGTGCTTTATGTCAGAAGCTGTTAGTTTTCATTAAAGGGAGGCAATAGTCCTTTTATTTATGATCTTATAACTTACCATCTATACCTTAGTTACTACTTGCTTGCAAAGTTATAAAAAGGTTTGGCTCTCCTGACCCATAAGCATCCCTTTTCATGTTATGTTTGAAAGTTTTAAAGCTAATTTCTGCTTTTGGCAAATGACAGAAGTTGCACTGGACCCACTGACCAATTTTACCATATACAGCCCTGCATCGCTTAATGATGAATGGGGATACAGTCTGAGAAATGAGTCCTTAGGCAATTTTGTCCTTGTGCAAACATCAGTGCACTTACATAAACCTATGGCACACCCTACTACACACCTAGGTTATATGAGATAGCCTGTTGCTCCTGGGCTACAAGCCTGTACAACATGCTACTGCACTAAACAACACGAGATTAAATCAAGGACAAGAAAAGAAGATGCAATCAAGAGACATGGTAAACATGAGATGCATGAGGCTGTTTCCAGTGCAGCACAAAGGTTTTACAGCAAGCTTTTTTTATAACTAGAAAGAATACACTCTCAAATAATGTAAAAAGAATAAATACATGAACCAGTAAGTAATTTATTATCAAGCATTAGGTACTGTACATAACTCTATGTGCTATTCTTTTATATGACTGGCAGTGCAGCTTTGTTTACACCAATATAGCCACAAGCACGTGAGCATTGCCTTGCACAATGACAGTAAGGTAGCTACCACATCATTAGGTGATACAATCTTATGGGACCACTGATGTATGAGGTCCCAGGTTGACTGAAATGTCATTGTGCAGTACATAACTGTAACTTGTATGAAAAATCAAGCTATTACTGCCTCCTAAATCTATTAAATGAACAGTGCGGCTGGGTACTTAGGCGTGCATATGTAGCAGTACAAGTAAAATGTCAAAGATGGGTATTGGTGCGGAGGTTCCACTACTTCTTTAGGGGACTTGTCATTGGAACTTCAAGACATTGTGAACATGGTTAGTTTTGTCAGTTTTCCTCAACTTCTTTCCCAGAAATGGGGTTTCAACATTTCTAGTTCTTTGTAAAAGGCCATGTGACTTAAAACAACTACTGTCAAACAAGTGCAATATTCAGTTACCATTTGTCAACTTATTTTCAAAGTAAAATCATACAAAGGTCACCACCACTCCATGAGAGCTGAGACTTAAAACCACAAACACATTGAAAAGTTGGTACTGTTTATTTAATATCTTTAACTTAGATGACTTGGATGAGAATCCATCCCGGATATTATTAAGAAATTCCACGGCAGTGAAAATTTCAAATATTAAAACTTGGGAGTAAATCTAACATATAGGCAGGAACTGATAAAATCTCTTCCTAGGATTAATATTCAAGAAAAGAAGCCTTCTCACTCAACTTCCTGATGCTAACTTTCCAGAAGTAAAGTTAATAAAGGAGATCACACAGGTGCAATGCAAATATTTGCAAAAGGCACTCTACAACAGTGCACAACTCCTCCCACGGTTCCTGGACCACTCCTGGGCCCTGAACTTCTCTCAACAGCCGGCTCAGGGGTCAAGCCCAGGCGGGATTAGCAAGGAGGGGAGTGCATCGGTGCATTGGGGGGGAAGTGGATTAGGCTGGAGAGGGAGGCTTGGACGCCGTCAACCTGCTGGGACAGGGAAGTCGCAGTCACCGAGGTCTCCCGGGGAGGCTCAGAGTAACTAATGTTCCGAGGCGCCTTACTAAACCCTCCAGGCCAACACTCGCGCCTTGGGCGGCAGACACATGCGCCCCTGCGGAGCAGTCGGGAGCTCGGCGCCCCTCGGCGTCGGGCTGAGCGAGCCAGCCGCCAGCGCCCAGCGCCGCGGCGCCCGCACAAGTTAGTTTTCTCGGCGGAGCAGCCCAGCCGCAGCCCGGGAAGGGGAACCGGCTCCACGCCCCCCGGACAGCGCCGGCCTCAAGCGGACCGGCAAGCGACGCCGCTCGGGGAGAAGGGGTTTCCCCGGCAGCGGTGAAGACTCGGCCCGAGAACGGGGCGGGGACGCCCCCCAGCTCCCCTTGGACCAACCGCCTGTCTCTTCGACTAGGAAGCCAGAGGAAGAGCCGATCCAGGGCGCGGCCTTGGCCACACATCGCACCCCGTCTCGCGGCCCTCGGAGTTGAGGGGGAGGCGGCGCTCTCCGTAAGAGCCGGAGGCGGGGCGCCATCTCCCTCCCACTCCCCGGCAGGCAGGCGGACTAGGGGATCCCCGAGCTGCGGGCACCCCCGGACGGGCGGTGGAGGGAGGAAAGGCTGGGTCGAGGGGCCTGGTCCAGCTCGGCGGTGATGGCAGCGGCGGCATCTCGCCTCTTTCAGGCCTGCCCGCGCCACAGGCCGCAGCCTGGACCCACCCCGCGTCCCCGGGCCGCGAGCGCGGCGGTCCCAGCACGGAGGAGTCGGGGGCTGGGCGGCCGCGCGCCCTCCCCCCGCCTCCCCAGAGCAGGGATCCTGTTCTCCTGCCGCTCCGCCCAGCAGCCCCGACATGGAGAGCGATCGCCCGCACCCGGACCCGCATCCGCAGCCCGGCCAGCGGCGGCGGATCCCGGGGCGGGGAAGTGCAGGAGGAAGGGGCGGCGAGGGGGCGGGCCGGTGGCGGGCAGCGGGAACAGAGCGCACGGGGCTCGTCGCCCCGGTCGGCCCGCGCTGCACCAGCACCACCTGCGGAACTGCGGTGCCAACGCCGCGCCCGACCCCGCCGCCCCCCGGCTCCCGCCACTCGCGCGCGCAAACAAAACAAGTTGCAGGTCGCCGCTGCCGGAGGGGGCGGGCGTGTCACTTACCCTCATCCTGCTCAGCGGACTCGGGTCGTCCAGCCGCGGAGACAGGGAAGACCAGAGGACCACTAGCCCCAGGAAGCTTCCCACCACCAGCAAACTGCGTAAGATGAACCCAATCTTCAGCCTCATCTTCCTCCGGCGACGAGAGACACACCGCCGGGCGCAGCCGCCGCCACAGCTCTCCCCTCCCTCCTTCCCCCTCCTCCAGCTCGCCTCCTCCCTCCCCCACCCCTGCTGCTTCGGCTGCCGCCCTCTCCGCTGCCTGCCCTTTCCAGCTCCTGATCCGGAACTCCCCTAGGCTGTACCTGCCCTCTGGCTATTCCCTCCGCCCCCTTCCCTGGCCTGCGCGCCCGGACAGCGCTGCGGGGCCGCGGGACCCTCTACCCCCGCACCGCCGGCGGCCTCCGCAAAGCTCCAGCCGACCCGTGTGCCTCGCTCTTCTGCGCTTCCTGTCTACCTGCCCCCTTCCAGAGCCGCAGGCCCCTGCTTTCCCCCACTGTCCACACTGGCCTCCTTCGCAGTGCCCTGTTACCTTGTAACTAACTTGCACTTTCCCCGGATCTGGTCCTTAGCCTTTATAGCCTTTGCCCCGCAGCTCAGCTCTTAAAGCTTTCAGATTCCCAAACTTTTATTGTAATTATGGGCCATAACTTTGTCTTTTAATACCGGAGCCCTCCAGGATCTTCGGGCCCGCAGCCCCCTCCCGCGGACCTGGAGAGGCTCCGGCCGCGCCTCCTTGTCTTGCACCCACTGTCGGGGGCCCCCTGCCGCTAGGCTTGCAGGAAGCAAACCAGGAAGTCAAGGCTAACGCTGCCGCAGCTGCAGCTCCACGTGGCTGATTTATAGCTGGGAGGATTTTTTTTCTTATTGATTATTCTCGCTTTTTCACACCGCCCCTTAAGGAGGTGGATTTGTAACAGAAAGGCCCAGGTGAAATGTGCAAATATCACAGGACTGGAAGATGGAGGAGCTCACTTAGAAATAAGCCAATATTTAACTTTCTCGAGCTAATAAGAAAGCCAATCGTATGCCAATAAACAATATCAACCTTGTTCGTGGGTTGGTAAGTTTCTATTTTTAGGACCTGATTTTGCCACTTGATGGAGGTTGCTTGCTTTCTGTTTTTCAAACGCCTTTTCTGCCTGAAACAACTAATACGAGAAAGGATATTGACATATTTAGTGACATATTTAGCCAAATCCCACATCCTAAGGAAGTTATTTTTGTGCCCATATATCCCAATAAAGATGTCAATCACTTTGTCACCAAGTGTATGTAATTATGTTATCATTGTACCATATCCTAAACTGCCTAATTTAAGTTGAACACAATTTTTAATATCATAAGTTTTAGGGTGGTAAAAATTGATCCTTTTTCCTAATATCTCATAATTGCAAATATTTTATTTAAAACAGTAAAACTTGGTTATTTAAAGTTTTAGAATGAAATAGAGAATTTGAATCATCAAGGTATGTAAAGAATAGTACCAAACTGTGTTCACATGCTTCATTATTTGGGTTACAATACCTTGAATATAGGGGAATTATGTAAATGACAATTTCAGAATTTTCACAAAATATTTGAAGTGATATCCTTATGAACAACATGGAGAAATTAAAATGGATAACAGTATAGTTAGCTATATTCTTGGTTGGCTGAATAGCTGTACACAGAATTTCGTAGAAGCCTAAGTTATAGAGCAGGGGTGTCCATCTTTTGACTTTCTTAGAAGAATTGTCTTGGGCTACATATAAAATACACTAACACTAACAAAAGCTGATGATCTAAAAAAAAAAAAAAAGTCAGGGAATCTGGGATAGCTCAGCAGGTTGCTTGCCTTACAACCACAAGGTCCTAAGATTGCAGTCCTGACTCTGGCCCATGCAAACCCATATGCTGAACTGTGGCCTGCAACTGGTAATTGCAGGATGGTGGTGAAGCTTCTCACCTCCCATGCAGGAGGCCCCCAGTTCAGTTCCCACCCTGCATGGCCCCACATCCACCTGTGTGAAATGAAACTAAGTCACAATTAATGATGTACAACTATGGAGACTACTCTGAACCCTCCCCACTTCTCTCTCTGTCTCCCACACCTCTCAAACAATAAAATAAATCTTTTTTAAAAATTGCAAAAAAAAAAAAAAATTGCTTTAAGAAAATTTATGAATTTGTGTTGGGCCACATTCAAAGCCACCCTGGGCTGCATGCATTGGACAAGCCTGGATAGCATTGGGAGGAGGTGGTATCAGGTGTCTAACACAAATCACTGTCTGACAGCATTTTTACCAACCCTTAAATTAAAAACCCAGTTGATTTTAGTATAAGACAAAGGAGACTTTGCTGAAGACTTATTGGTGAAAAACACCTGGAATATTTAACTCATAAGGTGTTAAAACTGCTGGGTAATGTAGAAAACTGATGCCCACTCCTGGGTGATGATCCAGGTCAATGTTGGGACCCAGGAATCACCTGTTAATAAGTACCCTGGTGATTCTGATCCAAGTAATGTGAGCACCAGCTTCGGAGAAACACTGAAAGGAAGAGGTGCTTAGGGAAAGATACGTTTAGATAATTTTGGAAGGCAGGACTAGGATTACTTGTGGACCCCACTTGAACTGTTCAGAAATGAGGAGGACTCCACAAAGTAGACCGTTCCCTAGACAGAGAGTAGACTTGAAACAAGTGACCTTCAAGAGATCTTACTCTGGTCAGATGAGGGAACAATTGTATTTGAAATCAGTAGCTGAAGTCCACCGGAAGTAATTAAACCTTTCATTGGTGCTCTCAGTTTCACAGTCAAAGGAGACAGGTTTTTACGACTAAGAAAATAGGAAGCTTTATTTTCACTGTTATGAGTGTGGTTGGCCATGTATGAAAATTGAAAGTGGTACTTATCACTAAAGTGGTTGGAATGGTTCTTGGCAGAAATAGTGTTTTGAGAAGATTCTGCCACCACTACCCCTCTTTAGTTTTGCTTATAGAGAACTTAAAACGTGAGAAATGGGCATATAGTTTGTAAAAGACCATGTTTCTCTGAGTCCTAACAATGTTAAAAAGAAACAAAAAAGATCACTTAAGCTATATGCCCGTTGTCATATTGGCTGGGAGGCAGCCTCTGTACAATTGATACACTCTGTTTAGAAAATGAGGAGCTCCATTCAAAGCTTAGGTCAGGATCAGTCACTTCTTTAGACTCAGGACTCTTATCTGCCAAATAGTGATTACAAATCTCACCTCACAATATTGTCAAAAGGAATAATGGAGGTCAAGTACATAGCCAAATTTAAAGTACAGGTGTGATGCACAAGTCTCGGTTGTATATGGGTATAATTTTTCTTTCTTTCTTTTTGATTGCTATGGTTTCTCTATGACAGGGATTGTTATGCTGGAATACTTCTGATTTGTCTAACCTATGGTTCACAGAGGAAATGGGTAGAGGCTGGAAGCAAACTGGAGAGACATGGGAGCTGTCCTCTGCCAGGTTATACGGTCACATGTGGTGGATGGTGACAGGCTGCATTCAGCAGGGGGGCTCTGAAGCACCCTAATGGGAAGGAAGAGACTTTCAAGTGCCTAGTGTGTGCGAGATGCTTCACATTTGTTGTTTCATTTCATCTTTACACAATCTGAAGTAGGTTCCGATTCCTGTTTTCAAACTGGAATTCAAAGCAGGTCTTTCTAAACTCAGAATTCTTGCCACTTCTTCCCAAGCTGTATTAGCCTGTGGGCCTAGAATATAAATAAGTGTTCTCAGATAATATGCAAAAGGTCAGGGCCTAAAGAGTTGTTGGTTTTTAAATTCTTCCCTGTGCCTGCTCCATTAAAGGGAACCCCACCAAAAGGAATTGTACCCATTTGGGGTTGCAGTGGGAAAGCATAGTGTGCTCCCTGGGGACCTCACTCCTTCCTTTCCTTTCTTCTCTATACTGCAGCCAAGCCGAACTTCTGTGTTTCTAAGTGTATCTTGAACTCGCTTGCCTTCAGGCCTTTGTACAGGAAGTTCTTTTTGCCTGAAATGATATCTTAACAAAAATCTTTTCCCCACACTCCCCTACCATGTCCCCAACCTCCATGTCCCTTCCCACCAGTATACTGGGATAGGTGCCCTGTGAGGAGCTTCCATTACACCCTTCTCCTTCCCTAATAATTACCACAACATAGTAATTGCTGAATTCCAATTCCACACCCCTCCCCCCGTCCCTGCTTAAAAACACCCCAAAAAAACCTGAGGGTACAGTCTTTTCTATCCCATTCATAATTGTAATCCCCAGGTCTAGTGTGTAAAAAAGTTTCAATAAATAGATTTTTTCATAAAATGCTCAATGAGTAATTGGATTGAGAATATAAAGGGATAATGAAATTTAGGAGAGGGGATAGGGCTGTTTCAACTACTGTTCCTCTTTACTTGGAGGTTTTACTTAATTTAAAAAAGTGATTAACAGTTCTGCATCATCATTAGCTGGGAGACTTGTTTCCTTCTTACTCTGCATCCCATTAAGGCCACTCAAATCTAAGAAGAAAGTGATAGTTTTAAATTAAATTCAGATTTTGTTTTTACTGGGATTTCAAAAGGAAGGGATAGATCCAGGGAATGAGAGAAGAGGGGAAAGAGAGAGGGTGGGAGGGAGGGAGGGAAAGGGAGAGAGAGAAACTAGTATTGAAATGGGAAATGTAGCCATGGGCAATACAATCTGCAACCAAATTTCAATTTTAACTAGGACTGGTTGCCAAGAATTCTGGTTAAATTAGAATCAGTGACCTATAAATTATCCATTAAATATCCTATTACTGATTTTGTAAACCATTTAATCACTTCTTTTTGAAGAAGAACACCAGCAGTAGTATTTCTAAGTTAAAGATGTATATTATTGTTTGGAAAAGAATTACTATTTAGGTATTTTTTAAAGTGTTTGTAGTTTATTCATAAAAATATTGATTTTGTGTAGTGTTTGTCACTTCTCTCTTACTGCATAACAAATTATCCCAAAGTTTAGTATGTCAAAAAACAAATTTTTATGGGAAAGCTGGGATGGCTTAGTGGGTTAAGCGCTCACTTTGCAGCCCTGGGGACCGAGGATTGAATCCTGGTCCCAGCCAGTGCAGACCCATATGCTGAACTGGGGAGTGGCCCAGTTCAGTTCTCACCGGGGTGAGACCCTGGCCCAGTTCCTGCCCTGTGCAGCCCCATGCCCGCCTGTGGAACGAAACTATGTGGAAAAATCAATGATGTGCAACTATGGAGACTGTTCTGGGCCCTCCCCTTTCTCTCTGTCTCTGTATCTCTCTCTCTCTGTCAAAAAAAAATAAAAATAATTCTTTAAAAACCAAATGTTTATTATTTCACACAGTTTCTGAGAGTCTGGGATCCAGGAGCAGCTTCTTAGCTGGGTGGTTCTGGCTCCAGGTAAAGTGAAATATCTGAGCTAGGGAGGAGGGTTGGGGCAAGAGAGGAAGGTGGGAGAGAGAAACAGAGCACTCAAGCCTGAAGCCACAGTCTGATACATGTGGGAGGGAACTGAATAAAGGAGTGAATAACAAGGGGTAGGAGTCATTGGAGACCATGTTGGAGGCCTAAGAATGACTGCTGCAATCAAATATCTGCATCAGAACACTAATTTTTTTTAGTTATTATTTGTGCTAATTCAGTTTCCATTACGATACACTGAAGTCTTTCAGTAAGGATTCACACCTTACATAATTGCATATTTCTGATTATCTTGTCAAAAAAGAAAGGAAGGAAGGAAAAGAGAGAGAGAGAAAGAGAGAGAGAGAAAGAAAGAAAAAAAGAAAAAGAAAGAAAGAAAGAAAAAGAGAAAAATACTCTTTATGCTATCTACAGCTGTAAAATGAAAGAGTTGGACAGAATGACCTTTAGCATCTCTTCCAATACTGAAATTCTGATATTGTCCTGTGATGAGAATATATGGTTGGGACTTTTAACTTTGTACTCCTGTGTGGAATACAACAAAGTCAAATTCTGACTTTGAACATTTTGCTGACATGGATGACTTTCTATCATACTCTTAAAAGATGGATAATTCCTGAATTGTGCTCATCTGTAATAAAAGACTGTTGTCACTAGTGCTTCCATTTGATGATATAAATGGTCTCCAACAGTGTTCTGAAGGCAAACATTTTTATTTATAATAAGAGCCCCATGAGATTCAGCACTGTAGAACACGACCTCTTCAGAATTTGGCAATTTTCAGATTCCCACAATTCAGGAGTGCTTTTCTAATTTGCTTCTTTAAGAAGTGATTGAAACAAATTTTATCTCTTATCACTCTTGTTTGGAACCTCTTCAGCAGCTTCCCACTGCTTATAAAATTAAGTCCAAACTCCTCAACTTATTACAAAGACCTTTGTGAGCTTGCCTCTGCTTACCTCCACAGCCTCCGGGCTGGTTGGGTACCTCCCCTTTTCCAACTAAAATTACAGCTACATCGACCTCTCCATTTCTGGAACAGGCCAAGTTCTTTCTCACTTCTAGGCCTTTATGCATGTTACAATGGTCTATTGTATGATGACATCTCGGTCAACAACTGACCCCATGTATGAAGGTGGTATACACCCAGGTGAAGTGTATAGTAGGTTATACCATTTAGGTCTGTGTAAGTGCACTCTGTGAGGTTCACACACAGACAAGTCACCTAATGATGCATTTCTCAGAACGTATCCTTCGCTGGTAAGCTGCACATACTGCATTCCCTAGAATATTCTCTTAATTTCAGCACCAACAATCTACTAAACTCCTGATCTTCCTTTAGATTTCAATCTGTACATCAATTCTCTCAGAAACTTCTGCTTGTCTTCATACCCCACCCCTTACTAACTTACAAGCCCTGTTTCACATTTTCTCCAGATACTCGCTCTCTCTTGGCCTATAGAGGCCTACTTCATAATTGCTTGTTCCATGTTATTATGTCACCCCCATTAGACCAACTTTCTTTAGGGCAAAACCATGTTATTCTTACTTGGCATGGTATCCCTAGGGTTAACAGCCTGCTCTGTAGGTGAGAGTGCATGAGTGAAAGTGTATTTCACCTGTTCACTCCATGTTTTAAGCACAGACAAGTTGGAAACATTGTGTAATAGAAGATATAGTGCATATATATATATATATATATATATATATATATAAAAAGAGAAAATGCACTTGTTCATTGTTTAGTTAGAAAATAACTAAAGAAAAGATGAAATTTCCAGGCATCAGCAAGATGTAGTATGACATAGCTGAAAAATAAGAGTTTTGGAATTGCCAGATATCTACTGCCTGTTAAGCCTCTAATTCCTGAATTATTTAGGATAATTTCTCTGCATTTCTCTCTGTCATCTGTACCTCAGTTTCTTTATTTGTATGCAACACTTCTTATTTCTTCTGAAATGTCTGAAAAAGATTCTAGGCATAGTCTATTTCTAAAAACAACCCAATCTTCTTTATAGCTAATCAAAAATGTCAGGTTGTCCTGTCACTAAAAAACGAACTAGGAACTGAGACTTCCTTTTTGCTACACACTTGCTCCTGCTCCACCCCAGCTATGAAATTCTGTATCGTAGTTTTCCCTAATCTTTATGAGTTTCAGTGTCTTTATACAAGTTGATAATGCATATAGAAGCGGAGATACATTTTCTTCCCCATGTTTTAATTATTTTAAATTAACAGATCTTAACAAGTGATAATATTTAAATGTTTTGCAGAAGGATTTTATTTATTTATTGAAATTTTATTTTTTAAAGATTTATTTTATTGCTTGAGAGAAGGTGAGAAAAAAGGGAGGGCCCAGAGCAGTCTCCATAGTTGTACATCATTAGTTGTGATATGGTTTCTTTTTACACAGGTGCATGTGGGGCCACACGGGGCAGGAAGCAAACTGGAGGCCTCCAGCTTGGGAGGTAAGAAACTTTGCCATGCAGTCATCCCATTGGTTACCAGTTGTGTTGCAGTTCAGCATATGGGTAGGGGCCAGGAATCAAACCCCCAGACCTCATGATTCGAGGCAAGTGCTAACTGGTGAGCTATCCCAGCATCCCCTGCAGAACTATTTTAGAGGTAGGTGGCTTGGCCCTTATTTAGGAGCGGTGAAAGGAAGGTACACTGCTTACATTTTGATCTGATCAAAATAAGTGCTGTAATTTCTACATATCAAACCGATAGCTGTTTGAAACTACCTTTCTGTTCACTGAAGCAGAGGTTTATATGCACAAGTGGTAATAGGATTCATAGTAATACCTTGACAAATTTCAGTAGTGAAGACTCTATTATGTCATTTACCCTCACTCTGCTGAGAACTTGAGTCTTCAGGGAATTTCATACTTTAATTTCATGAAATTTTAGAACTTGAAGAGAAATTAGAGATGACAGCCTACCCAGATCTCTCATTTAACATATGACAAGTTGGGGTCTTTGTCCCTCTTATTGGCATAGTTCTTTTCATTGCACCCCTGTTACATCTAAGTTATGTTCTAACAGATGACCAGTTTTACCAAAACAGGCTAGTAATGTCTTGAAGGTACCAAGTTCCCACATTACAGATGTGAGATTCTGGGCGATGCATTTTGCTGAATCTTTGAGATGATCACATAGATGTAGCTGGATAAATAAGATGCCTGGAGGTAGGTGGAGACGTGTGGACCAGGAGAAAGGGGACAAGGAAGAGGGGCATTCTCCTGCTTGTCCCAGGCAAACTCTACAGCACAGAAAGTACAATGATAGGAGCAGTAAAAGAAGTGCTTTGCACATCTGCTGAATAGTTTTTGATTAGTTATCAATAAGATTGGGTAA
The DNA here is from genome assembly GCA_004027555.1 of Craseonycteris thonglongyai. NCBI lineage: Eukaryota > Metazoa > Chordata > Mammalia > Chiroptera > Craseonycteridae > Craseonycteris > Craseonycteris thonglongyai. The sequence goes on from PVKE010032649.1 coordinate 12,273, forward strand.
TTTTTAGTACTGGACTATACCTAGATGCCCTTTCAGACATTTCAAAGGAGATAAGCAGAGTTGCATACAAATCAAGAAACTGAGGTATATTTTAGAGAGCTATACAGAGAAATTAAATAATCTGGAAATTACAGGCTAGGCAGAGACCAGAGACGTGATCTGTTCAAACTTTATAATTTCCAACTATGTCATATGACATCTAGCTGATGCTCAGAAATACCATCTTTTCTTTAGTTATTTTCTAACAGCTAAACAATGAACAAGAAGATTTTCTCTTTATTTGAGTGTGTGGCTCTATGTTAAATGACTAGTTGGATTGTTACACAATGGAGATGTGAGCCAAGAGTGCTGATCTTCAGAGGGGCTCAAAATACCATCATCTACCTTTTGGCATAGTGCAAAGAATTCTGACATTTTAATTTTAATTATATTTCTTTTAGGAGAATAGACTGAGGATCTGGTCTTATGGATGGCTTCTATTTCTCAAACTATGTAAAATGATTTTAATAAAAGGGATCATTTTCTATAATCTTTTATTTTATATAGATATTTTTCTATTTAATCAACATTTTTGAGCACGTATCATGTGCTAGCTTTTGTTCTATATGATGGGCTATGGAAGCAAACTATAATAAGAAAGCAGAAATCTCAGTTCTCATGAAGTCAGATAGTGAATAAGATTTGTAAATTATTGTTATGAATAAACAATATATCACTTATGTGCCAACCATTGTTCTAATAATTTACAAAGATTAGCTTACTTATTTAAATGGTCTAAAAGAAGATAAAGGCTGGGGAGTGAAATAAAGTAAGACATGGGCTATGGAGTTTTAGGTGGAAGTGAGGGAAGGTTTCAATTTTAAACAGTCTGAGAAGGTCTTACTGGGAAGACAGTATTTGAACAGGACCAGAAGGGAAGAGGGAACAAGCCACATGGATTTCTGAGGGAGGTGTCTCCAAGCAGAAGTAGCAACGGTTTCTTCTTATTTTAGGAAAAGCAAAGACATAAGGAGAGCTATAGCTGAGAAAGCAAGGGGACAGCATTAGGGTACAGTAATGGCTCAAGCTTTAATTTGGAGTGAGACGGGAAGCCGTTGACAGTGCAGAGGGGTGGCATGAGCTAACTTAATCTAAATAGAATCACAGCCTCTGGTTTTCAGATTCGGTATGAGAAGGAACAAAGATAAAAGCAAGGACCAGTGAGAAGCCTGTTTTAATAGTCCAGATGAGCAATCGTAGTGATAAGAACTACAGTTATGACAATGGAGGTGGTTAGAATTGGTCAGAATATGGAAATATTTGGATTATTCTTCAACCATTATGGTTCCAAATAATTGCACCTGCTTTGCTTCCATGCTCTGTGTGAGTAGTTAAATCAATAAAGTATAAAACAAACACTTTAAATGCGCTGGCAGCACACATTATCTTAAGAAACTGTCTAAGTGATTATTTGGCAATTTTAGATGTTCATATATACAGCATATTTTCAAATGGAAAAACCTTTATTTGGTAATAAAGTCTTCCATATAATAGTAACAGTTTAGATGCCAGCATCAACTGATCTGATGGAAACAATTGAAAATACCAGGTAAAATACTTTTTAATCTTTGTGAACGCAGTCACGGGTAATGAGAAAATAAAGAATACTAAGGTCAAAAGGCCAAGTACAAGAGGTAAACAGAGCAGCCTTAAGGGCTTTGGTGAGACCTCTGGTACCAGAGGATCATTTATATTCTGAGTTCAAGGATTTAGGGACAGAGAACAAATTCAGGGCCCATCCCCCAAATGGAAAGTTTAATAGGACCTAAAAAATTAGGATCCCTGGGGGTAGGTGGGTGGGAGAGGTTGGGGGGAGTGGGGTAGTAGGGAGGGGGCATCAAATAAATGGTGATGGAAAGAGGTGGTGAGGGGAAGCCAGGATGACTCAGTGGGTTAAGCGCTCACTTTGCATCCCCAGGGATGAGGATTGAATCCCAGCCCCGATGGTGTGGACCCATGTGCTGAACTGGGGAGTGCCCCCAGTTCAGTTCTCACCGGGGTGAAGACCCCAGCCCAGTTCCTGCCCTGTGCAGCCCCACACCCACCCTGTGGAATGAAACTATGTGGAAAAACCAATGATGTGCAACTATGGAGACTGATCTGGGCCCTCCCTCTTCTCTCTGTCTCTGTCTCTGTCTCTGTACCTCTCTCTGTCAAAAACTATATATATATATATATATATATATATATATATAAAATAAAAAAGAGGTGGTGAGTACATATTGTAATGTATAGACAATGTACTGTAGAATTGAATACCTGAAAACAATGTAATTGCTATCAACCAATGTCACCCCAATAAAATTTAACAATAACAATTTAGGATTCCTAAAGGGCTCCATCCCCAAGGTAAGATAGAATGAAAATTAACCCAGGCCCCTTATCCCCAGAAGAGAAACTTCCCTCCACACATACCCCATACCATCCATCTAAGAAATGAGTGATTCTAAATTGGCCCTCATGAAGGTTGGAAGCCAGCGTTCACATGAACTAGATGGCTAGGAAATCCTCAAACCAAGAATTCAGTTTAAAAGTGGTTTCAGACCAATAAGGTCACATCTGAAAAGCAAATACAAAAAATCCTTTTTGAAAGAACCCTCTGCGCTTCATGCTTTGAAAAATGTTCTGTTCCTGTGGTCCCTAAGGAAACAAGTCACTCACAGTTGAACATTACTGAACACCCAAACCCTCATGTGGGAGGAAAGCCAGCAAAAACAATAGACTACAAGATAGACTGCACCAAAAAATTGAGCAGTTAGAATGATCAGACATAGAATATAAAATAGTCATCATGAATACATCTTGAGACATGAAAGGAGAGCTCTGAAAGTAATATGTAAGCAAAATTGAGAGAAGTCCTAAATTTCCAGAAATAAAAAATATAAATAAAAAGTTTTTTAATTAATGGATGGGTTAAACAGCACATTACAATTGTTATTGAAATTTTCTCATCTCTTGGCTTCTGAACTCTTGGTTCTTTTCCTGTCTTTCAGGTGAATCATCCTTAGCCTTGGTTATTGATTTTTTTTTTTTTTAATCTAAAAGAACAGCATTATTTAGAATTCAGTTCTAGTTCTATTTCTTTTCCTCAGTTTTTAATCTTTGCCTGGATTGACCTATTCCCAAAGTTTTGACTATGTTAATAATTGCCCCACTTAAACTTTCAGCTCAGCTTGTTTTCTGAACATTAGACCTCAGGGCATTTGTTACTTGGATGTTCTATTCGTTCCTTAAAGTTAGCGTTTCCAGAGGAGATTTCATTTATTTTTCCTACCAAATCTTCTATTCTTACTAGGCTCCTGATTTTATCTATTAACTCTTAAGGAAGAAATTTCTATATCTTCCATGATTTCTTCCACTTTTCCTTCCAGATTTAGTTGTTAACACGTTGGACCACTCTGACGTTGATATTTCCTTTTGTGTCCATTTACACTGTTATGATTCATGGTCCCTTGCAGTTTCCTCATCATGCTCCTACTTCTAATCTCTTGCTTTTTTTCAAACAATTCTTCCCACCACTACTAGAATTATTTTTGTAAAATAGACATTTCTTTGTATCACTTATAAAACAAATTTTGGGGGGGGGTTCACCCTTCAAGGTGGTAATGCATTGCATCCTGGGAAGTATAATACCCTCAAATAAAGCATTAAAGCTAGCTTGTCCAACCTGTGGCTCGGACTGCTTTGAATGTGGCCCAACACAAATTTGTAAACTTCCTTAAAACATTATGAGATTTTTTTTTTTTTTAACTCATTAGCGTTAGTGTATTTATGTGTGGCTCAAGACAATTGTTCTTCCAATTCGGCCCTGGGAAGCCAAAAGGTTGAACATCCCTGCCCTAAAGCATAGTGTCAGTGACCTCATTGGAGTCTAGCCTGAAGGTTATAGGTTTCATGTACTTTCCCATACAGAGTTTTAGAAAAGCAGAAGGTAGAGAAGAAGAAGGTCCTGGAGGATATTGTTAGGTAAGTTCTTGATAAAAAAATTTGTCTTATAGGACAAAATCATGAGCAGCAATCTTTTCTTCTGCTTTGGGTTTGAAAAGCAGCAATAAGTGGAATCAAGTGTATTCACAAACTGGTTGGACACGAAATAAATGACTTCATCTCAGATTAAATAAACTGGAAAAGTCAAAATAAGGCCCAGAAAAAAGGTGCCACAAAACAAGGGAACAGGAATTTGGAAGTTTTTAAGACAGGGATGAAGAACATCAATGAATTAAGGTAGGCTAATTGCATAACAAATAACTCCAAAATGTCAGGGCCTTTGTCACAGTTTCTTCCTCTCTATGGGCTGGCCCTGAACAGACCTTTAGGGACCCAGGCTCTTCCCACTCATCTCCTAAAGAACAAGTCTTCCATTGGATTCTTTGCACCTCAGTGACAATTTAAAGGAGGAAAACACTGTGTAGGACACGTAGGAGGTGTTTTAAGAGCCAGGCCTAGGAGCGGTGAACATCCATCCCTTCTGTGCAATTTTATTGACCGGAGCTCAGTCACAAGTCTATTGGTAGGTGAATAGTTCAATGGTATACTAGGTCCTTCAAATCATGTTTTAGAAAATATTTAGTAAAATGGGAAAATAGAAACAATAGAATATTAAATGGGGGAAAAAACATGATACAAAAGTAAATATACGCTGGTGGTAAGTCTGTTAAAACAAATAATATATTTTCATTTTTAAAAGGCAATAAGGAAATAACCTACTAGTATTTTGGTCTCTATCTGAATAGTGAGATTGTTGGGAATCCTTTAAATATTTTTCTGTCTTATTTATCTAAATTATAAATAATGAGTGTTGCTTTTTAAAATAAACATTATCAAAAATTTTTAAAGAAATAAAAAGCTGTGTCTTTAAAAGATTTCTACATATATTCCTTGAAATTACTGATCAGAGTAATTTCAAAGAATATATTACTGTACATAGTAGATACCTAGCATATAATCATTGATTAAACCTGTGTGACTAAATTGAATAATCAAATGAAAAAACTCTTAAGAACAAAATGTTAAGAAACTGTTTTTTTCCTAGTGATGCTATTTAAGTGTGTCAAATTACCACACTTTATTTCTATGATACCTTGATTTCAGTTTTATAACACTTAAATCCTATAGTAGGTGAGACACCAATACTAGTAAATTAACTGTGTTAGTGTTTCCTGAACTTTATTCATCTTTGTACTGTTTATACCATTTTTAGTTATACCTAGAATAGTACATATATTCTTGCTTTAATGTTTTTCATTAAAATTACATACATTTATAAACTTTAGCTTTGCACGAAACAATGATACCAGTAAAATCACAGCACCATGGTATTAATTTTTCTACCATATTAAAACAAATACATAATTGTCAAAATTAAAAATACTTGTGTTCTATTTAACATCTCTTTTAATGCAAGATTGCTACTCTTTAGAAATAAATGACCTATCATATGTTATATTTACCTAGTTAATATTTTAAATTCAATGTTCTCTATATGTTTGGGGACCATGAACTATATAGATTATGCCTACCTGCCAGAATATCTAGGTTATGATTTATGATATAGTTTTATAATTTATGTTCATATGTAGGTACCAAAGAGTGAATGTTTAATAGGTACTGTATATAGATTAAATTATTTTTTAATAAATTTTTGCAAACAATGAATACTCTATCCCCTCCATACCTAAGGATTTTCAGTGGAAGCCCACTAACATGACATGGAATGTTTTTATGACAAAACATAGTAAGTTAGTTAATATATAAAACTTTTTTTAAAGACCAGAAGTTCTTGGTTTCCAGATAGCTCAAATGAGTAAAAGAGAGAGGTATCTACTGTTTCTTTTTTTTTTTTTTATCTTTTTTTTTATATTTATAGAGAGTAATTATTTTATCTTCAGTGCATATTTATTTCTATTTTACTCTTGACAGATAGAGAGAGAGACAGAGACAGAGACAGCTAGAGAACCGAACTGTGGGAACTCCCCAGTTCAGCATGTGGGTCCTGCCTGGGCCGGAGCCGGGATTCGATCCTCGGTCCTCGGGGCCTCAAAGCGAGC
>PVKE010032650.1:0-18362 GCA_004027555.1 Craseonycteris thonglongyai
GTTTGGAACCTCCAGAAAGGAATACAGTAAGTCCTCAGTTAACATTGTCTGATAGGTTCTGTGGCTTTAAGCAAAACTACATTTAAAAACCACTTTTACCACAGGCTAACTGATATAAGCAAGAGTTACATTCTTAAGGCATCTCCTCAATGTTATAAGGGCATGACGTTACGCCAGGACCTGCTCTGCTGTACAGTCCTTCCAACACGTCGATCTCAGCCTTGTGAGACTCTAAACAGAAGCTCTGACTGAGCCATGCTGTACTTCTCACCTACGGAACTGTGAGATAATAAGTTTGTATAGTTCTAAGACATTGAAACTGTGATAATTTGTTATTGAAGCAATAGAAAATAATACATAAATTAATACATAAAATAAAATTAAATACATCTGCAAAGTCCCTTTCACTGTGTGACATGACGTATTCACAGGTCCAAGGGCTTAGGGCCTGGATATCTTTGGGGGGATAGTCTACCTACCACAGTATGAGTCAAGGTATATTATCAGAGACAAATAGGGGCAGTTCATAGTGATAAAGAGGTAAATTTGTCAAAGAGAATCTAACAACTGTAAATATTTATGTGTCTAATATAAAAACTTCCAAATTCATGTAGAAATCATTACTATTTAAAATATTACACAGGCTGCATGTGGCTCAAGATGGCTTTGAATGTGGCCCAACATTAATTTGTAAACTTTCTTAAAAAAATTTTTTTTGAATATTTGGGGAAGCTGGGATGGCTCAGTGGGTTAAGCGCTTGCTTTTCAGCCCCGGAGACCAGGGATCAAATCCCAGCTCTGGCCCATGCAGAGCCATATGCTGAACTGGGGTGTGCCCCTAGTTCAGTTCTTGCCGGGGCCTATGTGGGAGCCCCCAGCCCAGTTCCTGCCCTGCACAGCCCCATGCCCACCTGTGGAGTGAAACTATATGGAAAACTAATACTGTCAACTATGGAGACTGCTCTGGGTCCTCCCGCTTCTCCCTGTCTCTCTCTATCTGTCTCTCTGTCTGTCAAAAACCAATAAAAATAAATCTTTAAAATATTAAGGAGAAATAGAAAACTTCAATTATTATTGGAAATTTACATTTCTCTCTCAGTAAATGACAGAACACATAGAAAACTGCTAAGGATATGTGCTATAAGATGGTAATAACACTATCAATAAGCATGGCCTAACTGATATTGATAAAGCATTCCTTCCAACAACAAAATAATACAAATTCCTTTCAAGTATACATGGAACATTCACCAAGACAGACTGAATTCCAGGCCATAAAGGCTCAAAAAATATAAAAGGGGGGGATGCCAGGATGATTCAACAGGTTGAGCACTTGCCTTGCAATCACAAGGTCCAGGAATCGAATCCTGGCCCTGGCCCATACAGACCTACATGCTGAACTGTGGTGCACAACTTGTGGTTGTCAGGGTTCTTGCCTCCCATGACAAAGGCCCCAGTTTGGTTCCACCCTACGCAGCCTCACATCCACTTGTGTGGAAGGAAACTATGTCACAACTAGTGATGCACAACTATGGAGACTGTGCTAGGCCTTCCATACCTCCCTCTCTCTCTCTCTCTCTCGCTCTCTCTCTCTCTCTGTCTCCCCTTCTCTCAAAACAATAAAATACACATTTAAAAAATACAGTAAATAAAATTGTTTTGCCAGTTTGCAAATGTCTGGCTTTATAGAAAGACTCACAGATTCTAATACCTACATCTACATCCATTCTGTTGCAATATGTGTTTTAGTTCAAGCACATTAAAAAAAAATCTGGCCTCATGCAGATACATAATTAGAAAAGAACTGAGCATTTTAATAGTTCTTTCAGATAAAGGTGGCTATTCTTCTTTGATAGGACACCAAAACTCAACAAGTGGTAGTTTCTTGAAGGCTGACTATGGTGTGGAATCTGAAACCCTATCAATGAATTTTTGGAAAACAGTAATTCACTAAGTAATAAAAATCTTTCAGATGTTGACACATTTCACTGTACAATAGCAAAAAAAAATCACATTATTTATTATCACAAGCCACTTAATCAGAAATATTTTATGTATTGTGGAGCTGTCTAGCTCATGGTGGGTGGTAGACACTACTTTTCAAAAATAGTGACTTTCCCTTGAAAGCTCAAGGGAAAAAACACCAATCATTTGTTTTCCCTGAAGTGATAAGTACACTTGCATTTTTGGCAAAATGTCAGTCAAATACCCTAATGCAAATAAGCACAGTCCCAGTTAAAAGTGGTATTCCATGAAGACAGCAGCCTGCAATTCGGGCACACAAGTGTTTTTCTTTGAGCCAATCAATGTATTTCAGCAGACAGCCTTTATGTATTCTTCTTATTTTGTCACATGGAATATTAAAATAGATGTGTATTCAAGGGTCAAGATTGAATGAGATTAGCATTTTTTTTCTGCTTTATCAAGGACATTTTTAAGTGATGCTGGCTTTTTTTTTTTTTTTTTTTTTTAACAGCAAGCACATTGTGGTGAAAAATCCAATGATGACTAGTACAATTTCATGTGTGTCACCAGCCTGATTTGTGCTTAGGTGCCAGCAGTTTACCCACTGCTACTTTTGCACCATCAGTGCAAATGTCAACCCAGAGAGACAAAAATTGTCTTAGTATTATGAAAATAGTTTTGACCTCACAGACCCCTGTAAAAGTTTTGAAGGTCCCCCAGGGGTCTGTGGAAAGTATTTGGATAACTGCTGCACTAAATACATGTTTGTTATGATTAATAATGCTCAAAAACAAGTGGAGACTTTTACAAGCTGCTACAAATAAAAAGAGAGCTATCACTGAAAGATGTCAACATAAGAACAATTTCATCCCTAGACTTTGGAGAAGAAAAGCGGGTATTCACAGACTAATAGAAATGGAGTGAGCACCACAGATAAAGTAACCAGCTAAGATGAATTTCTCTGAAAGTGCAAAGGAATATTGCAAAATCTAGAAAACAAGAATCCATTTGTTAACCATATTTGGCCACACATATCCTTATCAGAAGCAATGGACTTGAAAACAGAATAGTATTTAAAAGAAATAAGTAAATTAGAATATAAACAAATGCAAAGGTAATAGTAAACATAGGGTTTCTAAGTAAAGTAGATAATATATAGAAGTAAAAATTTTCTAAAAGAGTTTCAGACTATTTTTAAAAAGTAGATGAGATGGGGAGAGGTAAACCCTGTAAGCTGCCATAAATTTATTTTCTTCCCTAAAAGAGAGTTTTCTTACTTAGTAGAAGAAAATAGTACTGAAAATAATGAAAACAGAAGTACCAAAATGTTTAAAATGTCAGAAAAGTGATTCTTTATTATTTTGACATAATTTAAAGGGAAATTAAGAGTTCTATGTCTATTACATGAAAAATGAAAAATAGGAAAGAAACAAGATGAACTTACAAGAGGACAAATAACAGTACTAAATATAATTCCTAATTCAAATACTAGGGTTGGAAAAATAGAAATAGGATGAAATGTCTTGGTATTAGTTTTCTATTGCTGTCATACAAAATTGCTAGTATCCTAGTGACTTAAAAAGCAAAAACGTATTATCTTTACAGTCCTGGATATGAAAAATCCAAAATGGGTCTCACTGGGCTGAAATCAAGGTGTCACCAGGGCTGTGATCCTTGTGGAGTCTCTAGGGGAGCATGTTTTCCTGTCTTACCAGCTTCTAGAGGCCCCTTCTTCACCCCTTGGCTCATGGCCCCTGACTCCAGTTTCAAAGCTAGCAGTGGAGAGTGCAGTATTCCTCACACTGACTCACTCTGACCTCCTCTTGTGCCTCCCTCTTCTACATTTAAGACCCGTGATTATGGGCCCAGCCAGAGGATCCACAATAATCTACCTATTTTCAGGTCAGCTGATTAACAATCTTAATAGAGTCTGCTACCTTAATTTCTCTTTGCCATGAAACAAACGTGTTCCAAGGATTAGGATGAGGGCATATTGGGGATGGGATGGGGTCATTATTTTGCCTATCAAAGGCTGGTAGTAAGAAAGGTCACTTACTGGATTAAAAACTAAAATCTAAATCTGCTGCACTGAAGAGGCACATTTGCAACCATTGTCAAAAGTCAAACCAACTATGGAGATGACAAAGGTTTATCAATACCTGGGTAAGAACAAGAGAAGTAGTTTATTAGTACAGTGATTTGATAAATTAGATTTCAAAGAAAAAAGTATTCAAATACTAAAATGACTAATAAGGAAAATCTAAATAATGAAAACCTAATAACATGGCCCCAGAATATGCAAATAATCTGGTAAGTTTTCTTTTAAGAATATACAGAGATATGTTCATTGTGGGTTTCTACATACTACTATTAAATCATGAAAAATAAAAGTTACTATGGAAATGAATACTCAAGTAGATAAAAATAGCATGGTGCTATCAAGAAAATTAAGTAGCAGGACAAAAAACAATATATGCTTTCTTTACATACATATAGATTTTTCCAGATGGGGAAAGGGGATCATGGGGCACTGATATACAGTAAACAGAAATCAAATTTAGAATTTAAAAACTATTTGAGTGACTGCAATAACGAGGATATACAAAGATAAGAAAAAAACAGTCTTGGCCCTGAAGATGCTCAAAGACTAATAGGAGCAGAGAGGTACGATGGATCAATAGGTAACTACCATAGTACACTTGTACATGGAAGATTAATTTCCCTGAGAGCTGGGAAGGGAGGTGGAATTGGGGCACTAAGTTGGGTGGAGATAGGGAGTTCTGGACTAGGGGGATAAGATTTTTTAAAGTAGGAGAAAATCTTTTATATCCCAGGAGACTGGAACATGTGGAATATATTCTTTGATTTTTTTTGGGAGGAGGAGGGGTGCTGAAGAGACAGAAGAAAGGGTGCCTGAGGAAATACAGGAAAGGCAGGCTGGGGTAAGAAGGTAGGGAATTTGAATATCAAGTTAATGTCCTTCGAATTTATTCATAGGCAATAGGAAGCTACTGAAGATTTTCTGAGGTGACAGAAGGTATATAAGTGTAAGGTAGACTGCAATTGGTAGAGATTGAAGTCAGAAATTCTACACAATTCATAATAAACTGACAAAAACAGACTGAAAATGGCCTAACCATATAGATCTTTTTCAATATTCATTTGTTAAACAGTAAAGTAGTATTGAAGAGATTATTTGTGTAACTTAATTTGAGCATCAGGTTCCTCATGAGCAAAATGCAGATAATACAACCTCTATCAGGGAGTTTTGAAGTAAGGGTTAAATAACTATGATAAAGTGGGATGCTGAGATAGCTCAACAGGTTGAGTGCTTGCCTTGCAACTGTGAGGACCAGGGATTGAATCCCAGCCCTGGCCCATGTAAACCCATATGCTGAACTACAACACAACTGGTAACCGCCAGAATGGCAGTGAAGGCTCTAGTCTCCCATGCAGGAGGCTTCCAGTTTGGTTCTAGCCAGGCACGGCCCACATCTATCTCTATGGAATGAAACTATGTCACAACTAATGTACAACTATGGACTGCTCTGGGCCCTCCACCCTTCTCTCTCTCTCCTTTTCTCTCCCTCTCCCTCCCAAACAATAAAATAAATCAAGGAAGGAGGAAGGAAGGAAGGAAGGAAGGAAGGAAGGAAGGAAAGAAAAGCAAGCACTTAAGCAAGGCTTGGTGCCAAGCAGGTAATACTTAATAGACATTAGTTTCCTTCCCTAAAAAAATGACTAAATCAAGGATGAAACACAACACTATCATGGAATACTTAAAATACTACTAAAACACAACTGAAACATCAAAACAACTGGGCTACTGTCAAAGCAAAACTCAGAGAAAATGTATCTACTTCAAACGTGTAAATAAAAGTAAAAGTGAAAAGAAAAGAAAAAAAAAGAAAGAAAGAAAGAGGCAAAGGGAAAACTAATGAATGGAGTTTCTAAATTTAGGGAACAGAAAAGGAGCCAAAATATAGAAATAATAAAACTAAAAGTAGAAATATAGATACAAAAACAAAATTGATAAATAACACCAACAGCTGATTCTTTGAAGAAAATGAACTACAAAATTGATAAAAAAAAAAATTAATACAGTCAGAAAGTTTATAAGATGTAATTTACAACTTTTGGAGGAAGAAGAAATAGTACCTCAACTATATCAACACAATTAAGAGCTAAGTAAAAAAAGATAACTGCATATCAAAATAGGAAATTCCAAACCTGACTAGCAAAGAATATGATGCAGTAATAACAAAGTGATAAGAAAATTTATTTTTTAAGAAAGTCATGGTCAAAGCCTAAACTACTTTGAATTACTTTTCAAGAAACATTCAGATCAGAGTTCAGGGATAAAAATAAACTTCGCTTAATTCTCCACCAACCAGCAAATAGAGGTTCCACTGGATATTCTGGCATCAACCACTATTTCTAAATTTCACTTTTCCAATTACACCTTTAAAATGGATTTATTCCACTTTCACCTGAATTGGTAACGATAGTAAGAAATCACTGAGTAGTATCAGATGGGCCAAACTACAAAGCTAGTATCCTCTCTGAAATGTATATGGCACTTTGGCTTGAGGCTCAAATACCCTGTCCACTTTGGGGAGAAGGGAAAGAGATTTAGGAAGGGAAAGAGTATGCCTAGTAAAGAGATGACAGTGTGAGTGTAAAAGTTCTAGACCTTTCAGTTTTCTCCAGTAAGAGCTGCTGGCTTAACAGACAGGCACACATACAGGCACATGCATCCTCTGGGTGACACATTCCTGTGAACATCTCTCTCTATAACACTTCAGACAATAACTCCAACTGACACTCTCCCAAACTGTTACAGGGACTGCAGCTCTCAAACTGAGCAGAAGAACCTTACTGACAAAATTTAATGTCTTTTTTTTAAGATTTATTTTTATTGTTTTTTTGACAGAGATAGAGAGAGACAGAGAGAAGGGGGAGGGCCTAGAGCAGTCTCCATAGTTGACAGCATTAGTTTTCCATATAGTTTCACTCCACAGGTGAGCACAGGGCTGTGCAGGGCAGGAACTGGGCCGGGGGCCTCCTGCATAGGCCCCAGCAAGAACTGAACTGGGCGCACACCCCAGTTCAGCATGTGGGTCAGCCTGGGTCAGGGACAGGATTCGATCCTTGGGCTCCAGGGCTGCAAAGCGAGTGGTTAACCCGCGGAGCCATCTCAGCTTCCCCCCAAATTTAATGTCTTTTAGTGATGATTTTTACTGCTTTTATTAAGATGAAAAATGTTTAAAAGCATCTAACCAGTAGATGTAAGAAAGCACAAAAGCTAAATAAAAACAAATCACTCTTAAGCAGAACTAGAAAGCCCAGGCCAGCTCAAAGCTGTGTGGTTGTGGATGGGTCACTCTCTACCTAAATTTATCTCCTCATCAGAATGCTCATATACCAATTCATTAAGATAAGGGGATGTGAAAGTCCTATGTCAATAATCAATTTTACCTATTCTAATATGGTGATAGAAAGAGAACTGACTCTGGGTGGTGAGTGAGCACATAATGCAACACACAGACTATGTAATGTAGAATTGTACACCTGGAACCTATGTAATTTTTACCAACCAATATCACCCCAGTAAATTTAACAATTAAGTAAAAAGTCCACAAACAAATGCTGGCAAGAACATGAAAAAAAGAGAATCCTTGTGCACTGTTGGTGGGATTGCAAATTGGTACAGCCACTATGGAAAATGGTATGTAGATTCCTCACTAAACTAAAAATATAATTAGCATATGACCCAGAAAATTCACAGCTGGGTATTTATATGAATAATAAAAACATTAATCCAAAAAGAAAAAGAAAAAGAAAAACCAAATAATGTTTACCTATTTTAGCTGCTACTAGTACTATAAATGAGAAAGACTATTTAGCAGTCATTTTTCTCACTGTTAGGTCATAGCTGACAAAGTACAAACCATCAGTTATAAAGAGCTTATTTTGAGTTCAATTCAAGGCTTTCATCTTAAATACTAGTCACCTTGTATGGGGATGACCCATGACCAATCAAGGCAATTAGAAATCCCAAGCTCAATATTGGAAAGTATAACTCCCAAAGTCCCAGGAAACCATCTAAAAACTGTCTTCCCTACAACGAAGAGTCTCCAGTGGTACATGTCTATTTGTACTCAGCATCACTCATCAGCTACATTTATTGAATGCCTCAACGTCCTGGCCTTCAAAGAACTCAGAGCCAAGAAAAATACACATGTAACTGCCAAGTAATAAGAATGAGATTTTTAAAACCAGAAAGTATGCATTCAAATGAGACTTCACTCCTTTAAATAGTCCCCCTGGGAAGCAACGCACTAATTCCATTTTGTTGCTGAAACCATCTTTGGACCCTGCCTTGTGAAATCACTTGAGAACCTGCAGTCTATTCTTCTGAATATCCTCAATGGTGTCAAATCTTCACATAGAGATTTGAGTTTTGGAAATGGCCCAGTCAATGAGAGCCCTGTTTAGTGAGTAAGATGTGTGATCAAACTAGAAGGCATTATTTTGGTTAAAAAATAATATACAATTTTAAAGTGACAAAACTAATTTTTTTATATGAGGTCTGACAATTAAGTTCATGAACTCATCCTAGAAAAAGTGCTACATACCTCACTGCTGAATATCACTGTGGTCACCTTCAATGTACTCTCCTTGGGAAGCTATGCAATGATGCCAGCGCTAGTCCACCCTTTAAAGCAATTTTGGGACTCTTTTTCTGGAATGGCCATCAAAGCCCTTGTCCGATTACCTCTGATGTACTGCATGTCATAAAAATGTCTACCTTTCAATATTTCTTTTATCTTCAGGTAAAGAAAAAAGTCATTGGGGGCCAGATCAGGTGAGTAGGGAGGGTGTGCCAATACATTTCTTTGTTTACTGGCTTAAACCTCCCTTACAGGCAGTGCCATGTGAGGTGACAGTACATTGTTAGGCTGTAACAACCATGAGTTGTTGGCAAAAAGTTCAGGTTGTTTTCATCTAACTTTTGCATGCAGCCTTTTCAACACTACCAAATAGTCAACTTGGTATAGTGTTTGTCCAGTGGCTACAAATTCATAGTGAACAATCCCTCTGATATCAAAAAAGGTTAGCAACATCATTTGACTCTTGATTTGGACTGATGGAACTTTTTGTTCACGGAGAATTGACTGACTTACATTGTGCACTCTGATGCTTTGTTTCAGGTTCATATTGGTACACCCATGTTTGATCATCAGTGATAACATGGCCCAAAACATAGTCTTGCTTCTCCAAAAGGTCTTGGCAAACTTTGACTCTCCTTTGCTTTTGTTCATTGATGAATTCCTTTGGAACCATTTTTACACACACCTTTCTCATGCCAAGACTTTCAGTTAAGATTTTCCTCATTGTTTCTCTATTGATGTTTACTTGGTATGCTATGCTTCTCACAGTCAGTCAACAACTCTAATGCACAATTTGACAAATTCTTGAAATGTTTTCATCAGTTCTCGCTATTGGCAGCCCTGACCTCTTTTCATCAGTGACACTTTCTTTCACCTCAGAAAAGAATTTAAATCCATTTGTAATTGCCATTTTCTTCATGGCATTATCCCCATAAACTTGGACTAACATGTCCCTGATTTTCACTTCCACTTCTGCCAAGTTTAACAAGAAATGTAATGTTTGTCCATTACTCTAATTCAAGCTCTGGAATTCTTATGAAGGCACACAAAAACACAATAATGAATGCCACTCAGCAAGACACTGCCACACATCGACATGAACACAGCTGTGAGACTCTGATATGTCAAGGTTATGAAACCTTACCAAGTTGTTTGTACAGTACTGCCAACACAAGCACATGGTGGTAAGTTTGTGAACTTAATTGTCACACCCATTACAATTTGTAATTCAACTCCAAAGGAAATTTCAGAAATGTAACAAGGTGTATGAGCAACAGATACACACTTCTCTTTTCCCTAAGTAACTTATTTGAAGGATAATACTCACTTGGATGTGTAAACTTTGAATAAGGTTTGCTTTGTTTAATCACTTACAACTCATAAATAGAAAACCCCTTAATATATTGGACCTACTGTGTCATGGATTGGACTGTCACTAAATTAGAGAGGTAGCATGATATATAGGAAAAAGCGCAGGCTTCAGAAGGAGACAGACTTGCTTTAGAATCCTGACTTGGCCCCTTGCTGTCTGTAGACTCTGCAAAACAAGGCTGATTTCTAACTTACAGGGTTGTAGTAAAGATTCGAGATAATAGCTACAAAGCATGCTTAGCACATGGTAGGTGTCCCAGAAGTCACAGCTATTATTATTAATAACCTTATCATAATCAAGAAACTTTTTTTATTATAGGTGCTTTGAGATGACAGGTAAACAGACATTTGGGTGATGAATAGTTAACAATACCAACATACAAGGGCTGTCCAGAAAAAATCCAGCCACAAATGCTTCTATTTTTCATATTACATGGCCGGATACTTTCCAGACAGCCCTTATACACTCAGTACTGTTTAAAAGTATAATATGTAAATAATATTTTGCAGTAATTATTCACACTACATGCAGTATTTTTAAATCACATGATGTACTACCTGCTGTGTTCCTAGCACACTGACCTTTCACCACTGCCTGAACATACCAGGCCCTCCCATGACCCCATGCCTTTGCATATTTAATTCCTCCTAAGATGCCTTTCCTGCCCTGTCATCTGACAAACCCCTACAATTATATCTTTCAAGATCGAGCTATAGAACCTTCCCTGCCTGCTGCAGCAGAATTCGTGGCTCTGCCTCTTGTGCTCCCACAGCATTTGGTTCCTGACTCTGGAATGTCTTCTCCTGGGTTGAATTTTAATTTCTCTATTCATTTCTGCTTCTTCTGCTGTGCTTAAGCATGGAGAGAGTTTATGTCCCACTTCTTTTTGTACTTAGAACATCTAGCACATCTCTTGGCATACAGTAGGAACTCAGAAGATGTTTGAGTAACAGATGCTTTAAGCATAAACACAAACAGACTGTTAAAGGCCAGGAAGCTACCTTTAACGATTAGCAGCAATCACATTCGTTTTTTTCCTGACTTCAAATAGAGACAAGATAACTTAAGGTATATAGATTCCAGAATGAATTTCGAAGTTGCAGCATATAGAAATTTCTAAACACTACCGACCATTTCAGTACTCCATGCCTACTCCAGGTAACTCCTAGAGCAGGGATCCTCAGTCTGTCTTAGTCCAGCACACCTGCGGGATGCACCACATGCACTGCTCATGACTCTGAAGGCCTAGCAGAGTTCTCACAGCCTTGGAGCCTTGTCTGGCTACCAGGGAAAAGGGGCCTTTTCTGAGCCAGCAACTCTACCAAGGTAACAAGAAGTCCCAATGCTCCATAGAGATGGCAAGATGCTAGCTTAATGCCATCTACTCCCAGATCTCTACCTCCCAGGAATACTCGGAGTCAGAATTTGCCAATTCTGTATACTTCTAATAGTTTTCCAATTCAATGCAAAGGGCTCCCTAGCTGTGAAGAAGCCTTGGGCATTCAAGGAAGGACTTGGTGAGTTCAGTGTGTCTGTTTCGGCAAGTCTTAATCAGTGTAACTAAAAAGAATTTCATGATCAACCAGTTCTTTGCCAGATGGAAATAGGCAGAGGGTCAGCTGGAAGCACTGTGCACTTGAGTGTTGACACGTGTGAGTCATTCTCTGTCACTGCAGTTTTTCAGAACATTAGTAATACAGCAGCGGGTTCAGATTCACCAAGACTAAAAGGTTGGAAAGGAAATCTGGAGCCACGGCCCAATTCTTGGGACCCACCAAACCATGTGACACACATAATCCACAAAGGAAATATAGCCATGTTCTGCCTTAGTGTTATGGTCTTTCCTGTCTCTGCAGTGGAATGGCTGCTTTTCGAATGAAGGAAGAAAGTAAGAGGAAAGAGAATCAGGCCAGGCCACCAAGAAAGCAGTGATTGAAAGAAGCAGCTCTAGATTTCTCTTATAGGTTCTGGACAATAATTAATTCATTCCACAAATATTTATTGACCCAGGTACCATTCCAGGTATGCAAGATACCATAATGAACAGAGTCATGGCCCTGGCCCCAAAAACCTTATACCGTAGTAGGGGAGTATAGTAAGGGAACATTTAGTAAGGAATATAGGCATTAATCAAATAAATACACAAATATAAAGGTACAAATAAACACTATGATTGAGGAGTGCAGTTTGGTACAGAAATTGTACAAACAGGAATTAGTGGACCTGGTCAGGGAAATCAGAAAAGCTTCCCTCAGCAAGTAACAAGTGACCTGGGATCTCAAGGATAAACAGGAGTTAAGTAGGTCCAGGAGGAGAAGAGGAGAGAAAAAACATTCTGGCAAAGAGAACAGTTTGTGCCAAAGTCCTAGGGTAGGAAAGAGATGTTGAACTGGCTTTGAAATAGAGGTAGGGAGCAAAGCAGCTACAACAGTGTTTGAAGCCCTGGCACAAGGTATCTCCTGTTTCTACCCCTCATTTTGCTTTCAAACTGTCTGGAAGGTCCTCCTCATCATGGAACAAGGCTAAAGAACAATGTCAAAAATCAGGTGTGCCCATGAGACATAACACACCACCAGCTAAAAAAATCAGACTTGCCAATATTACCTGTCTACTGTCATAGCAGTCACTGTGAGGTAGGTAATACGGCTCACTCCCACTCATTGAACATTTCATCAGGAAAATAGCCCCTGAATTTTTTAGGTAGAGATGAGTTTCAACCCTGGTACACTTAAAGTACTGACAAATATGTTGATGATTACTGTAACTCTGTTTAGATACCTAATATTTTATTGCTATTTTTTCATATACCATTTTTTTTTTTTTTTTAGCAGGGGAGAAGCTACGGGGAAAAAAAGTGGTTACAGTTGTTGTCTGTGTTACCCTATTTTGTTTTTGGCAACTCTGACAGCCAGTTGGAGCACTCAAGCCTGTTTGTGGCTTAGGAATTATCTGTCACTTTACAAAATAATCCTAGAACTTCCTATTTGTAAAGCACTTTGCAATCAATCATTAATTTGACCTCCCTATCCTACTGAGAAATTATACTCATTCTACAGATATAATGGACAGATAAGTGAGTGTTCCAAGGATACAAAACAATTTAGGTTTTACTCAACTTTCTTAGCACCCTCAGCAAGCAATTTAGGCACACAAGGCATGTCTGACTCCAACACCAATCCTGCTACCCCGCAGATCAGCCCTAACCCTTAGGACAGCAGAGGAAGGCACTGACATTTGTTTTCCGTTACCTGCACTCAACAAGCTCCTCTATGCAGAGTCTCTTCAAGGCCAACAATGGGAATGACTACACTGTGACTGGGACACTGGCATTCCAGATCACAATGTGAATGAAGTTGGTAGTGCTCAAAGAGGAATAAGAGCACCTAGGAAGTCCTAATTGCTGATAGCTTAAAATATCACCATTCCTAAGGAAACTGCACTCCCAACACACACACACACACACACTCAGACATACACACACTCAGACATACAGGAGTCCCAAGACTTCCTTTCATCCCTCACAAGCTGCCCAGACAGTACTTTCCACTGGGTTCCCACACAGTGCTGTAAATTGTCTATTTACATGAACTTCTCCACCCCAAGCTAGGACCTCCCAGCATCTGAAGTGCCTGGCATAGGACCTAGCATACAAAAGGTTTATTGAATGCATGGCTTCCCACCAGCAAATAGGGATATAGGTACTCCCTTCATAGAGTAGTGGTCTTAAGAGATTAGTAAGGCCAACTCCTTATTTTTCAGATGAGCAGAGAATCACTCAGTTACATATGGCCTGGTCTCCAATCCAGGTCTTCTGGCCCAGTTTAGTTCCCCCAAATGCTTCATTAAGTGCCTGCTCTTTGTCAGACAAGGTGGGAGGTGCTGGGGCTAGTGAAACGAACAGGAGATTGTCTGCTTCAAGGAGCTCACAGCCTGGGGGAGAGAACAGAGTTACAGAACACTTGGACAAGTGCAAGGACAGACATTTGATTCCTTAGCCAGTGTTCTCTCCATACTGTCCACTGGATATTCCCCAACTGGGAAATAGGATAGCAGTTATCTACTTCCTGCAAATAAACTTGTAGTGAACACAGGAGAAAAAGCATATGAAAAATTGTCAGGTTCAGTCTAAAGGCATTATGTAAGGTACTGTCATACCTTGACACTGATTCCAAGGATTCAACGTTTCAGATACAAGTTCGACAAAGAAGCAAACGGAAGGATGGGCTTACCTCCAAGGAAAACTGTAAGGGCTGAGACGACCTGGAGGAAACAGCTGGGGTGGGGGTTAGGGGTGTGCAGGCAAGTGTAACGGCCCTAGCGCAGAGAACGGGAGGCAGGCAGCGGGGTGCAAGAAGCTGGAATGGAGAGAGGGAAGTTTGGACAGCAATTAAGAAAGGCAAACCGAGAGGAATGGGGTGTCCTCGGGGCTAGGCGGGGGCCCTGGCCCGGGAGGTTTTAGATGGCGAAGCGGGACCAGGGGCTGAAGGCACCGGGCGCAGAAGGAAGAAGCGGGCCGGTGGCAAAGACAGCTGGTTTCCCTGAGAGTCGCTCGCACCCGCAGGGAAGCTCCGGCAAGCGCCCGCGGCTGCCGATGCCCCGCCGCCCGCTGCAGCATAGCGCCCGCCGCTCCACCCCGGAACAGAGCCTGCGACGCCTCACCTCGGGTTGAAGTCCTGGAAGAGGCCCCTCAGGTTCATGGCGGAGAACTTCACCGCGGCGCCTCCTCCTCCCCCCGCCCCCTTCGCCGCGCACACTGCGCGTTACAGAGGGTTCATGGTGCCCGCGCCAGCCGCGCCCCCGCCGCCTCCGCTGCCCGGAGAAACCTGAGCAGCCTCCTCCCGCCCCTCCGTCTGGGCTTCCGTACGGCCACCGCGCATGCGTGCGGGCCCCGGCTACCCGGACCTGGAAAGCGCGGTGGGTCGCGCTCGACACCACGGCCGGGCCTTTTGCCCCTGCGTGGCGGGCAGAGGAGACAGCGGGGAGCTAAATCCTGGGAGAAACTGTGGTTGGGCGAGGGGGTGGAGAGCTGAGTGGGGATGCTGACTGGGTGCAGGCCTGCGAGGAGTGAGCAGGCCACCCAGGAGGCCTGTGGTGAGGTCTTCCAGTACACCTGTCACCTTGGCCAGTGCAGCCTGGAGATTTCCCCTAGTGAGCACTGAGCTTGGGTTTGGGGGTGGGAGAGTAGTGGCTACGGGTGATAACGTTGCATTTTGGCTATCTCATTCCAGGTTTCAACTGTCAGATCTGTTAGTGACTCCAAAGTCTATGTTTCAACTTCCCTCCAAAGGCCCAGTCCAGCTCAAGGAGATATGCTGGCCTTCCCAAACTCAAGTTACCCTGCACCCAAGTCATTTTGCCTCCCAAATGCCTTCCCCTCCTGGGTTACCTCTTCTTTGGCAGCAAACTTGTTCATTCATGGAGCTTGGTGGTGGTGGTGGTGTACCTAATCTGGAAATCTGGAAATCATCCTCCTTTTGCTAAGGTAGTTAAGAGACTCCTGGACTCCTGAGTAGACTTTTTGGTCCCCTCATATCTGACCTCTTCCACCACTTCAGGTCATCATATTTATAACACGAGTTTCATCTTCATTAAGAAAGCAAAATCTTTGAGCCTCAACTTCTCTCCTCTGCAAAATGGAGATGATAAAACCTACTTCCTAAACTTGTTGGGCAGATTCAGTGGGATAGTGTGCATAATACACTGCCTTATGCACAAAGAATGCTATTGCTATCTGGTGCTCTTTCAGGTGCCTACCTCCTCAGGGAATCTACTTATGAAATTGGAGAGCTGAACAAGCTCATAGCAGGTAACCTACTCTACCTTCTTCACCTAGGACTGATTTAAGTTTTTCGTGAGTACTGAGATACCTGAGACCAAACTTGTCCAACCTGTGGCCTGTGGGCCACGTGAGGCCCAGGGTGGCTTTGAATGCAGCCCAACACAAATTCAGAAACCTTCTTAAAATATGAGATTTTTGTGAATTTTTTTAAAGATTTATTTTATTGTTTTTGACAGAGACAGAGAGAAGGGGGAGGGCCCAGAGCAGTCTCCATAGTTGTATGTCATCAGTTTTCGACATGGTTTTGTTCTACACAGGAGGGTGGGGGCCATGGGAGGGGGGGCTGGGCTGGGGGCCTCCTGCATGGGAGGCATGCCCCCTGGAGCCAGGGACCCAACTGGGGAGCAAGAACCAAACTGGGGGCCTCCCACATGGGAAGCACACCCCAGTTCAGCATATGGGTCCACACAGGCCGGGGCCTGGATTTGATCCTCGGTCCCCAGGGCTTCAAAGTGAGTGCTTAACCTGCTAAGCCATCCCGGCTTTCCTGCGATATTTTTTTAATGTCATCAGCTATCGTTAGTGTTAGTGCATTTAATATGTGGCTCAAGACAGTTCTCTTTCCATTGTGGCCCAGGGAAACCAAAAGATTGGACACCCCTGCTAGACATTAGTATCATGGATTAAAGTTGTGGTTACTATAGCAGAGTTTCATGAATGACAGTTTTGTATGCGTTCATCCTGGGGGCAACTTGAAAAGGTCACAATTATGATGGCCATGCTTTGCTGTAATATATCTATCACTTTTCTTCTGAGAACTTGAAAGAATGTCATAAGTGGTAATTAGGCTTCCCAAACCCACTGAGGACTGCATCTTATTATATGAGCTGGTTTTTAAGGATGAGGAACCTGAATCATGTTTGTGAGCTGCTAAGTCACCTGGAACCTGTCCCAGAGATTTTGGGCCAGCTCTGGGTGGAGTCCAGTGTCTATCCCTGAGGAGTTTACTAACACCCATTTAAATACACGAGAGAAAGCTGAGGCACAGAGACACTTGTAGAAAATACCCTGAGCCACTGAGTTAATAAGGGTATAGATGCACAGATGCATGTTGGGGTCTGGCTAAGCTAGCAGCCCACATTGTGCTAGAAAGAGATACATGCCAATGGCCAGATAGGCCAACACCATCTTAAATATGGGCAGCCTCCCCCCAAAAGAGGCATTAAGGAGTGATATTTCTAATTTGTTAAGACACTTGAGTAACCAGCATTGTTGCCCATATAAGAGTTTCACAAAGAGAGATGAGGCAGGCTGTTCAACGTGCACAGCCTCAAGGGTACATGAAGGCCCAGTATAGGTCAAGAGAAGGGGTGTTCCTGCACAGAGGCTATTTGATAAGATGCTGCACCCTGGAAATGTCTCCCTGAAGAAACGGGGGGATGCTGGGGACATCCCAGCTGCCACCACCCTGTGGTCGATAGCCACCATGGGTCAGCACTGTGCAACACCAGTCAGTTCCCTCCAAACACCAGCACTCAGTGTCCCTGCTTCTATTCTGCACTGCCCCTCAGGGCTCTGGTCTGCGAACTTGTCCCAAGAGCACCCATTTCATGATATGGTCCAGGACCCCAGCTCTCCTCTGATTGCATCTGGCCTCACATCCCTCCCCCAGCCAGCCCAGGGCAATGCACATGGGATCGGGCAGGTGCTTATCCTTCCACCACTCCGGGGGCGGCTGACCCCTTCACAGCCTGCATCCCGGGACCCCAAATCCCTCACCTGTCCATGCCCCTTCCAGATCCTCATTTGAGTCTGGGGGTGTCTGGAGCCTGCGGGAGCATCCGGTGGCCACCCCTGCCACATGTTTGAGCCTTTCCTATGCTCAAACAGCCTGTTGAAACACCAAGGACCTGACGGCTCTGTGGGTGGCAAATAAGAAAGCCCTGCCCTCCCTCTCTGCCCCAAACAGCAAATCCTCATAGTTGCCTGAACAAGACTATCCATTCAATCAAACATTTGGATGTTACAAAGGGAATTACTTGAGAATAACTTTTATTCACAGACATTAGTCACTCATTCACATGTCAATGGTTATTATTTGCCAGTGACTGGGAGACTCACCAAGAAGATACTGGGGCATCGTGTCCTGCCAGCTCTGTGTGAACCATGCTGTCCAGAAAGGGGACTCTTCTAGGGACTGTCAAGTGAAGATCATTGCACCTGAACATCAGCACCAGGGACAGAGTGAGGGCTAAGCCCCAAGCTGCGCAAACTGAGGCCAGGGTGGACAGAGAGTGGGCAGGGTGGGTGGCAGTGGTGAAGATGGTGCCAGGCTGGGATCCTGTAAGAGGACACACCCATTCCAACAGGGCTAGCTGTCTGCTGGCCTCCTAATCATGACTCATCACAGCAGGGAAGGGGCTTGTGTGCTGGAGGCATAAAGGAATTCCTGCAACCAGTTTCCCATGTGCTGGCTCTGCTTTTGACCCCTTCCCAGGGCATTCAAGGCATTAAAGGCACTGCCTATGGGGCAAATGTGCATGACGTAAGTTCCTAGGTGTGGACACAGGGC
>PVKE010032651.1:0-18360 GCA_004027555.1 Craseonycteris thonglongyai
AGAGAGAGAGAGAGAGAGAGAGAGAGAGAGAGAGAGAGAAGGGGGAGGGCCCAGAGCCGTGTCCATAGTTGTACCTCATTAGTTGTGACATAGTTTCACTCGACACAGGTGGATGTGGTGGGGACTGAACCGGGGGCCTCCCATATGGGAGGCGAGAGCCTTGGAGCTCAATCAGCAGCAACCTCCCTTTCGATGTTTTGCCTTCATCACTGCCCCCCTCACCCTCCCTGCCCCCCATTCCTCCTCTCACCCGTGCTTTCTGGTCTCAAATTTCTTTTCATCTTAATGAAAATTTCTTCTCCTCCTCATTCTCTCTCATTTCATCTCATTTTTACGCTGTTCTTAAAACCCAAGCTTTTAGTTAACTGAATTGATAAATCCCTAATGATGTCACACAGGTATCCTGGAGATAATGCTCCATTGTTCTGATTTAACCCCTGATTATTATGCCTAATGGAAGATGAAGACACTGCTAAGACTTGGTCATTCAGTGCCCTTTACATGATAATGTGATATTCTGCTATTATTTTACACAGTCTTAGGTCAGAGCACCCATTTTCTCCTAATGCAATCAAGTTCACCCAAACAAATAAAAATCTCAATGACTTCAACACCAGGCTTTTTTCCCTCTCTCCTAAGTCTAGGGAAGGTGATATTTGCCAAATACAGAAATGTACTTATCTATTGCTTAATAATATTCTCTAACAGTCCCACTCTTAGGATCTCTGCTATTTAATCCTTTCAGTGACATAGGGCCAGGGCCTTCCTTGTAAGACAGCTAGGCAAGGTTGATGAAGAACTTGAATTACTAATGTGCATCAGAATAGGATTGTTGAATATCTAACTTGAGGGTTATGTCTAATTGGGTAGAAAACTGCCATGTGTAGTTCAGTTTGGATTAGCCAGTCTGGGTTAAAAGTGTAATTACATAGAAGGGAATATATTGGCCCAAGATATAAGAGGATATTGTAAATGTATTGAGAACCAACACAAAGCAAATCAGGTATTTGTATTGCCTCTGGACACTGTTGAGTTACTACAAGAAGGCCAGGTTTATTCTGTGTACAGCCTGAGGGTGCTAGGTTTTGGAGATTGTTGTTGCAGGATTTTGAGAGAAGCAACAGAATTCTACAGAGCTGGAAAGTGGACAAAGGTTCCAGTAGACATTACCCAATTGTATGTTCAAAAAACCAACATCTATGCTTCACTAGGAAGTTTGGGGTAGGGTTTATTTGGAAATCTTTGTACAGATTAAGATATGGGAAGCATTAAAGTTAGCTGACAGTCAATTGATTTAAGAAAACAAAATCTTACATCACAGTCTAATGAATGGAGGTACACACAGAAGTCTTGGGGCTACTGAAGTGAAGTGGAAACTTACTCAAGACACTGTTGTCCAGCTAGCTCAAGTAAGGGTCAAGGGGAAAGTCTCTTTGGGTTGCTTGATGACAGTGGAACAGCCATAGTCGGAAGCAAATCCCATTTTTCACAAGCCGTGAATGATAGGGCCATGACTTAGAAACAATGAATGAAAATTATAAAAGCTGGTGGAAACAGTGAACTCCCTTATTGTTTGCTTACTGATAGATGTTTTTCATTAAATTGAATCTAGCTTATAACCCATCTTTTTAGATGCTATGCCAGATGAGTGTCTGTTTGGGCATGTGTTCCAATAGTTGTGAAAATATGCATCCATAAAGAAGAAAGACATGGCAATTTTGAAAGACATCAGCAATTAAGTTACATGATACTGGGTTATTTGTTGTTTAAACTACTTGGTTATTCATTGTTTAAGCTAAATAGGATAACAATCTGTGGTAGAATCTTAGGGAGATTATTATCCTTAAATTTTTTATTCATGTTTATTTTCTCTGTATCAAGTTTCTTTTATATTTTTTTCCATCTCAATGCCACTTTTCACAGTTAATCCTGTGGTTCTATAATAAGCTGTATGCTTAACCCATAATGCCCAAGGCTTCTAAGATTTTAATATAAATTTTTCCGTGCTATCAAATAATTTTATTTTCTAATGTTGTTCTCAACAAAATCATACCCCAAATTTTGTTACCCAAATATTCACCCATAAATTGATTTTTAACCAAGAAATTAACATTGTTTGAGGCCATGGAAATACCTTGCTTTTCTAGAAATGAAATCTCATCGAGAGTAATTATTTTTCTTGATTTAGTAAGCTAGGAGGTATAAAATAACCTCTAAAACCATATCATCTTTAGCTGTTTCCAAAAGGCAAACATGAGAAAAAAACATGGTTTGAATCTCGAGATTTCTGCAGAGCTCTGGGTGGAGATCTAGCGAGTATCAGAAATAAAGAGGACCAGCAAACAATATGGCGATTGATAGTGTAAGTATCTTTCTACACAATACTCCTTTTCTTTTACCTATTTGGTTCTAATGATTTTGAAAAAATTATTACATTTCCTAAATTGTTGGCTCATGGTTCTTTGAGTCCACAGCAGCATATTCCAAGTCTACAGTCCTTTTAAAATCTAGTTTGAGTTCCAAATGCTTGAATTTTATAGGTATACATCCTACCATGAATGGCTCTATAAGAGTACAGGACACTCAATACCTATTGTTAAAAGAATAAGTGAATGACTGTCTTTCCATGCTTTACAATTATTTATTCTCAGATGGTTTCTTTTCAGGATATTTATGAGTTTTACCAAAATGTACATCTATTGCATAATGCTTACATTTAATCGTTGAATTTACCTGTGTACTAACTAATTTATATTTTGAAGGTGACTTTTCAAATTTGATGTGTTCTCATAGGTAACCAAATTTGTTTCATGCTGTTGCATAAGCTTTCTGTATATCTTGTATATTGCAGGAGTAGTGCAAACTACCATGAACTGTTTTGGGTGGGGCTGACATATGCAAGTCCTTCAGAAGGCTTTACTTGGATTGATGGTTCTGCCGTAAGTAATTTGTTTTAATATATTATTTTCTTCATCACGCAGTATTTTAAAAAATATCATCCTTTGACTTAATACACATTTTTTGTAAGAAAGGTTATTACGATGGCTAAAGACGTTTTCCTTTGGGAACATAGGAGCATTATTTTGCCCTTACTCTAGTAGTGTTCTCCTATTCACCCAAGGTGTAACAATGTTGACTAGATAAAAAAAATTAGAGAACTCATTTCACTAGCTTATATAAAATAAAATCTTTATCCTGTCATGCAAAATTCATATGCAAATAGTTAAACTTCTTAAAAATTGAGTGTTTTATAATCTTTTCTGGATCAGGAGATCTAGAAACAACTTTTGATATTTCATTAATAACCATTAGGCTTTGCCAGACTTCTCCTTTCTTAGAAATGGAGAAGTGAGAAACTGGGGTACTTGGTGGCAATGTTTAGTGCACTAGTCATAGGAAGTAATTTTGTATGATTTTAGCTCTACCTCCTCTTACAACCCACCAGCAGCTTTTCAATAAACCTGGGTAAGGTGATATATTTGATGGCTCCATTGATATTTGAATTTTTTATGGAAAATAGATCATAATGATTAGTCTAAAACCCTATGGGCTGTGATTCCACTTTGCAGATTCCATAGGGGTCCTAAACCCAGCCCTTCATTTATTTCTACTTGTTCACTCTAGTGCAATTTGATAGATAGTTTTTGGTCTGTTTCATGTGATTCATCTTTTTCTTTTGTAATAAGAACTAATGTATTTCTTTATGCTACTCATCTACTACAGAGAAATTTCTAACATCACACTGAAATATTATCTCTTAAGAATGAGTTATAAATGCAGGAACTCATAACACTGAGAAGTTGAGCTCTTTGCCAAGTTTTTCCTGTATGTATATTTTTGGGTGGTACTGGAGTCATTCTATTTAAGGAGAGTAAAGAAAATTTTATAAAATCGATGCATACTCTATTCATCTTCAAAAGTTTCCATGTAATAAAAAGCTATTTCTTTCCCACCCATTTTTATAAATCTTGCTTTCAAAGCAAAGCTATGGTAAAAAAAAACAACAAAACAAACAAAATAACTAGATTACAAAATGTAAATATATCTTTCTTGTTTGAATAGATGATTGGCATTAGCCTGATATAAATGGTTAAGTGGTTGCAATGTAATGTTTCTAACATAGCTTTCATATGAAAATTGGGCTTTTGGAGAACCTAATAATTATGGAAATACTGAATACTGTGGAGACTTGAAAGGTGACCCTAGTATGACCTGGAATGATATTAACTGCGAACTACTTAAGAACTGGATTTGCCAGGTACAAAAAGGTATGATAAACTGTACTCTCTTGTATCTCAGCTGGAAGAACTAACCAATCTCTTCCTTTTATTAGGGAAACCAAACAAAGTAACAAAATAAGAGAACTGTCAGGAAATATCATCTCACAGGATAAGAATGAAATTGCTAGACACAGACAAATGTTCCAAGGAACAGAAGATCAAAAGGCCACCTGAGAATGCTAGACCAGATCATGTCCTCCAAAATAGTTCCCACCAGCTGTGTGTCCTGACTCAGGTTCTGTTGTGGTGCGAGTGGCTGTTGTACTCTAGGAGCAGAGTCATAAATATGCCATTTCTTTTTTAGAATTTTCACTTTCTGACCTAATTAGGTGAAAGCTTCCTCAAATCAGAATATCTTAAGTATTGACTTGTCAAGGGAATGTTCAACACGAAGACCCATCACCACTTCCAGGTGCCTGATGGTGTTTGGATGGCGGACGGTCAAAATGCATCAGTGCATACAATTAGTCGTGAGTTTGACTCAGAAAGTTACACATCTCTAAGCCAGAAACTGAGGTCACAGGATCCAGGTTCTTATGTTAAAACGAACCAACAAATCCACCTTTGAACCAAAATATACTGCAGCTTCCTCCTTTGTAAACAGATAAGTGGAACCACATTGCCCTCTGCTGTCAGAAGTCCTTGGCTACGGCCCCAACGTGACTGTTA
Organism: Craseonycteris thonglongyai; assembly: GCA_004027555.1. Classification (NCBI taxonomy): domain Eukaryota; kingdom Metazoa; phylum Chordata; class Mammalia; order Chiroptera; family Craseonycteridae; genus Craseonycteris; species Craseonycteris thonglongyai. The sequence continues at coordinate 4,950 of PVKE010032651.1, forward strand.
GAGACACTGTGTTGCTGACTATTAATCTCCCTTACTCTTTCTGCTTAGGTTGGTGCTTTCAGAGTTTTCAGAACGGAGAGATAAACAGTGGCCTGATTTTCTTTAAGTTCTAGCTACTGATGATTAGTTTCCTCAGTAGTTCTACTCTTATGGATATTGAATATATGAATCCAAAAGCTAGGTAACCGGAATCCTTTTATCAGATTCCAGCAAAGTCCCTATATATCAGTAACTACTTGGGAAGAAAAATATTTCATTTACCTTTTAGTGAAACATACATTTCATAAAAATAAGGTTTTTTAAAAACATATATTTTGTAAATAAAATGTAGGTATTTGTTTCCAATAATGATATTTTAAGTAATTTCACAGCTAATTATAAGATGTATTACCATCTATTGAGCAGCTTCAAAAGGCCAATAACTCACATATTTTACCCCACCTAATTCTTAAATCCTTTTTGCAGTTGACAAAATTAAGGGCAAGCATTTAAAACCCAGCCAGGTCTGATTGCAACACTTGTGTGCTTTTCTTCCCTTTGTATGACACTACCTGTACCTGAAAACTCTCTTCTGATTTCTGGTGGCTATTATTGTACCTTCTTTATTTATATCTCTTTTCTTAACTCCTAATTCTGTTGTGCTTCATTCTCCCCCACAGCACAATAGAAGAGTTGGAGAGTGGAAGAGAGGGAGGGGGGAAAAAGGAACAATTACGTTTTTAGCTTAATTGATAGACTAACATATATCATTAATATATAACATCTATATCATTAATATACATTAACATATAAATATATATCATTACTATATTAAAAATAATAAAATTTTTATATCTATGATAAACTCATGGAAACAGTGAAACTAGAAGGATATGTAATAACAGAAGTACAGCACTTTATGTTAATTATCTTTTGTTTTCCAGGAACTACACTAAAACCTGAACCAACACCAGCTCCTGAAGAACGTAAGTGTTTTCTTCTTTTCTGATCTCCTTTGATAGCCATTCCCTCTCCCCTTCTTTCTTCTCACAATGAGAACAGTATTGACCCAAAGAAGGTGGAGAACAGAAGTGCTTTGTCTTTGAGCATCTCAGGCAAGTTTGAGTCTTTCTCTCCATATGGATGCTCATTTGCACAAACATAAGTGAATTGTTAGTACAATTTCTCAAGGGTTAGGGAATCAAATCCAAGACACGTGTGTCTTCTTTAGCACATGTATTGATTTCCTATGGCTGCTGTAACAAATTAGTACATACTTGGTGGCTTAAAGCAACACCCATTTACTCCCTTACAGTTCTAGAGGTGAGAAATATAAACCCAGTTTCACTGGGTCAAAATCAAGGTATCAGCAGGTCCATGCTCCCCCCAGAGGCTGGAAGGGAGCACCTACTTCCTTGATCCTACTGGCTTCTAATGCTCCATTTCTTGCATTTTTTGCTCCATGGCCCCTTTGTTGATCTTCAGATCCAGCAATACATCATCTTGCTTCATTTGTCACGTTGCTTTCTTCCTCTGTAGTCAAATATCCCACTGCCTCTATCTATCAGGATATGTGTGATTACATCTAGTGTCCACCCAGATAATCTAAAATTATCTTTCCATCCCAAGATCCTTAACTTAATCATGTCTACCAAGTGCCTTTGTCTGTATAAGGCAACACTCACAGATTCCAGAGATTAGGATCTGGATTTCTTTGGGATCTCTTATTTAACCCACTACAGCACAGATCCATAGAATTCTAGGCTTTGGGAGAAGTCTTAGGCGCCTGGTATGTGTATTCCCGGTTTTCCAATTATACACTGAAACACCCAAGTCCATCTGTTACAAGTTCTTTGTTACATTGAGATAGAAGCTGCTTTCTCAAGCTTCTACTCTGAGAACTTAGAACTTCATGGGTACATGGATATAAATTCTTCCAGCTATGAGATGAAGGTAACATTGGGAGTTCTTTTACCCAATAATGATACATGGAACTCAGTTGGGAAGAGAAAGTAGCTAGTTTTCACAGATTTTGGTAGAAAGTAGATACTTGACCTTAGGTAACTCAGTCTGTATCTGACATAAACATGCTTATTCTGGGTTCTCAAATTTGCAGATACCGCTGATATAGCTACTCTGCCCTTTGTACTTTTTTGTGTCATATATACCAGGTTCTTGAATTCACCAAAGAAAAATTCATCACCTTTTTCCTCATGATTTTTTCAGATCTACCAGTCACTGAAGATGGGTGGGTTATTTTCAAAGACTACCAGTATTATTTTAGCAAGCAGAAGGACACCATGGACAATGCACGAGCATTTTGCAAGAAGAATTTTGGTGATCTTGTTTCTGTTCAAAGTGAAAGTGAAAAGAAGTTCCTATGGAAATATGTAAGAAAAATATTAATTTAAGAATAGAATAGTAACATGCGATAGGCAAAGATAATGTTTACAATTGGTACCAGGTGGTACAGTTTGAAATAATGTGCTGAATTTGAACTTGCTAAGGTCAGTGTGAAGAAGTGAAGGCCAGAGAAGGTGGGAGTGTCTTGGCTATAATAGAAGTGAATGACCTAATTGTTCGACTATTCAGTGTAGAATCACAGAACCCAGAGACAGTTTTTAGCCTGGGCTTTGTGAGGAATTATACTTCATAGCTGTGAGTTCACTGATTTAATTTTCAAAGATTATAAAATTTCTGACTCATTCTTTATATCAATGTTTTGTGGAAAGTGCAGGTTGATTATTAATTTAAAAAATCTGTCTTGGTTGGACCAAATGGTTTTTTCATAGATAGTACAGCTTGATTATTCATATAAAAATCTTCCTTGGTTATATCAAAATTATCAGCTAACAGTAAAGGAATAATTAATTTTTTTCCAAGAATGCTTAGCTCAATCTTTCTCTTTAAAAATCCTCATTGTTTGTCAGAAAGGAGATAAGAGGAAAGCAGAAAAGAAAACTGAATGGCAATGAAAGAATAAAAATCCATTTGATTTTGCGATACAGTGTAGTCTTTGTGGGTATGCCTTGGTTTGACATTCTCAGGATATTTCCTAACATTGCACAAACACATGTGTGGATGAAGAAGTCTTTCCTCAGATGCATACTTCCAAAGATAAGGTGACCAGACGTCCCGCTTTTGGCGGGACAGTGCCGATTTTTAACAATTTGTCCCGCGTCCTGTGGCATTTTAAAAAAGTCCTGATTTTTGGAAAGAATGCATGACAAGCTAGGGAACGGCGGGAGATAGACCCAATTTTTAATCAAGAACCCCCTCCCCCCCGGTCAATGGTGTCCCGCTTTACCAATGTTAAAATCTGGTCACCTTATCCAAAGAGCTACTTTGTTTTAAAGAATGTCTTTAACAACCTACCATATTTTTGCCGTGTTTATATTTAGGTACTTGTGTTTTGTATTATAAAGGAATTTTAGCATTTATTTTTATAACATATTATGGTACAAGAACTTTTATGTAACAAATAATTATAGAACATAAGAACAGGTACAAGGTGCATGACATTTTACGTACCGGTAACAAATGTATGATATTTATGCATCATCGTAGAAGGCCAAGAAGAGGGAGTGAGCTGGGGGTCCGAAACATAGGCCAAAATCCAGCCCTGTGAAGGTTGGAAGCCAAGAGCTGACAAGGGCAAGATCGTGGGAAGCTGAAGTGTGTCTGGACCCCAGATGAGTTGGGGCCCAAGCCCAAGGCGATTATCATATTCCAGGCTATTATTTTGCATATGGATATCGTTATTGATTTCTAGAGTTACACTTTTAACTCATAAACATAGATAATAAAATAATTAAAAACAATTATATACATACAGAATTAGTAGTACCCATCTACAATGTGCATCCTTATTTATTCCTCATAAATTTGGGCAAAAAAGTGTGCATTATACACAGCAAAATACAGTAATTACTCTAGGCATTTGATATTATTGAGGTCTTTGCTTTAATAAATGCAGGTTGTTATATAGTGTGCAGATTTTTAAATTTCTATGGAAAACATAAATTTGAGTATATGACAAAACTTCTACATGAATTTCTTAGAAAAAGTTCCAAGTGTAGTTTTTGTTTGTTTGTTTGTTTTTAATAAAAAATTTTAATATTACTTGAACTACATGTAAACTTTCATGTTTTAGGTAAATAAGAATGATGCACAGTCAGCATATTTTATTGGCTTATTGATCAGCTTGGATAAAAAGTTTAGGTAAGTAAATAAATATTAAACAACTTTGCTCTGGATAATGATCTGATACATATCTACGTTATTCTGCCTGAGGCTTTTCTTCTGCTGAGTGCATTTTCAAAAATCCTCCAGAATTCTCAATCTAAAGAGCATTTTTAGAAGCAACAAAAAGAATTTAAAATAATCCTATTAAATATTTTCAGCATTCGAATTCTCAAATATCTCAAAATCTGTTTTAATTTTGCAAAATTTCCCTTGTCTTTGTGTTAGGATATCACCACCTGTTAGTAAATCATTGACTAAGAAGATGTATTAGATAAATACGAATACTGAATTTATTTTAAAAATTATAATTCTCATTTGGACTCGATGCACAGAACCAGAGGGTTGTTTATGTCACCCCACTTACTGCTTTAACAGCACAACTTTGAAAAACTCTTTTCACTGCTTGCAAATGCTTTCCCTTCAAAGGAATGACTGTACTGTTTTTCTGTAGGTACAGGGGCCAGGAAAAGCTATGGGAGGGAGGGAATTTTAGTGCATTTGGAGCTTTTTTCTTCTTCTTTTTTTCTTGTTAATTGATACACATGTTCTCCTAATTTTGAACAGCAGGTATGTCTTCCTGGCATAGGCACAGATGTTTTAGGCACATTGTGACCATTACTGCCATTTTTGAGCAATAGAGACCTAAACAGACACTCATTATTTTTAAAGATCAGAAATGTTGAATGTACATTTGATCAAGCACCTGCTTCAAACATTTTTAAAATGAGAGATCTCGTCAATGATCAATCTTGGTTCTTTCCCAGCTGTCTCTGAATTTCTATAATTCATGAAAAGCAGCACGGGTTCACATAACTTCAGAAAAACCAGAGGAAACATGAAATTTAGAGAAGGGTTCGCACAAGAAACTTGGTTGTCTCAACCTCTGTAGGGGTGGTTGTGTTCTGTGGGCATCATGCGTAAGAAGTACTATGGAGGACTTTGGCTCTGGCCCACTTCCAGAGTAATGGCAATCACTACATCTTCTCCCACCTGAAGACTAAAGGCAACTTCTTCCAGGGATGAAAAAGACAGACTAGCTAAGGCATCATGGTGCTACAGAGGAGACAACACACAGGATGCTAATCTCTTTAGGATCACTCTCTAGAATCCCTCCTTTCTAAAGCCTCACTCTAGAACCTTCTCTCTAGAAGCTGTCTAAAACCCTCGAGAACCTCTCCTTAGAATCCTCTCTTATTAGCTTAATATCCAGTGCTCCCTTTATCTTGACCAACTTGCCTTTTCCCACCTCTTGGCTGTAGCAAATTATTCTAATGATTGGATTGTTGGTAAATGCCTGGATTTTCTCTTCCAGTTGGATGGATGGAAGCAAGGTGGATTATGTGGCTTGGGCTGCTGGTGAACCCAATTTTGCAAATGATGATGAAAACTGTGTAGTCATGTATTCAAATTCAGGTAGACAATATACAAATATTCTTTTATTTGGCTTGTGGTGTAATTTTGTCATTTGCTACCTCTGTAGCCTATACGTAGCAAATTATGTCCTTATATCAGGCAAGAAAAGGAGAGAGAATAAAGGAGAAAGTAATTTTAGCAGCATGACCATTCAATTTTAATTTAATTTAATTTAATTTAATTTTTTGACAGAGAGAGAGATACAGAGACAGAGAGATAACTGAACTGGGGGAACTCCCCAGTTCAGCATATGGGTCCACACGGGCTGGGGCCGGGATTCGATCCTCGGTCCCCAGTGCTACGAAGTGAGCGCTTAACCTACTGAGCCATCCCGGCTTCCCCAACCATTCAATTTTAAAAGAGAATGGATGCTTAATATTAACTCTAATAAATGATACAATATTCTTACTTCTCATTTTATGAAATATTTTTTCATGTTCTGACTTGAGGAAAATGTCTAGAATATTTATCTATCTCCTTTATGTCTCTCTCCATGTCTTTATTTGCAAAATGAGAATAATGTCAGAACTTCCCTGTTGAGAAAAGTAAACAAGATAATACATCTAAAACACTAAGCAAGTGCTTGGTATGCCGTATATAAAGTTTAGGTCTGGCCTGGGCAAACTTTTTCAGGGTAAGGGCGACATTTCCAAGTGTCATGGTCCTCTAGCTATTTATTTTATTTTTCACGTGGTCATCCCAAAATTACTTGGCAGTCCACTGGTGGACTGTGATCCATGTTTTACCTAGCCCTGGTTTAGGTATTAGTTGGTAATTATCATTAGCTGTTACTGACTAGTTAGGTAATAGATCTGCAACACCAAGAATATGGATGACTCATAGGGAGCTATTTGTCAAGTTGAACTATTACTAGTTTAAGTGAAAGGGTGAAAGGATACTGCCTAGATTTTTTTTGTTACGTGTGTAAATTAAAGTTTGATTGTAGTTTAAGCCAATTTTGAGAACACAAATGCAGTTTTTTTTTTAAGTTTTTAAAAATATAAATGTGCGAATCGAATTCCTCTATTTTGTTCTTTGCCAGGGTTTTGGAATGACATTAATTGTGGTTATCCACATAGCTTCATTTGCCAACGCCACAATAGTAGCATCAACGCCACAGTTATTCCTACCACGGCCTCGGTCCCAGGAGGTTGTAAGGAAGGTTGGCATTTTTACCAAAACAAGGTAAGAAGAAAATTTGTTGTTTTAACATTGATTCATATGGATAGTGACAATGCAAATCTCTCAGTTTAGAGTTAACTTTTACTTACCTCACCACTTCAGAAAATTCTAGGCAAGAGTAGATGGAGATACTCATGTCAAATTCTCCATGGAAATTGAGAGTACATAGAAAGATATTATTCACCTAGTTGTAACCTTTTTCTTGAGCAAACAAAACAAAACAAAACAAACTTTGTAAAGAAAATTTGTAGGTAAGAAAACTGACTTAATTTTTTATGTCTGTATTTGGTTGTGAGGAAATTTATATTTAGCTATAATCATCATAAATAATTTTGATGTCTTTCCATAGTTTTTTCACTATTATCTTTCATTCATTCCTGTGGCTTTTTTTATTCCATCCCAGTGCTTCAAAATCTTTGCATCTGTTGAAGGAGAAAGGAAAAAATGGAAGCAGGCACGAAATGCTTGCCAAGACTTGAAAGGAAATTTGGCATCCATACTCAATGAGAGGGAGCAAGGTATACAGACTGCTGCACCATCAATGATGCATTTACATATGTACTTTTCCTCATGAAATGGTAGAACATTGCTGATAGTAAATGAATTTTATTTTTGGCTTTCCAGAATGAGAAGTAGAAAGGGGAAAAAAATTAAAGACATATTGAGAACTATGTCATTCAGTTGTTGGCACCACATTGGCCATTAAGTCCCTTTCCATTGTCAGAACAGCTCTGGGGTAATGACAATTATCCCATTTTGTGAATGGCACACGGTGTTCAGAGAGCCTTGAGCCAAGGAGCTTGCTGGGTACACAGTTGGGCTGAGAATGAAGCTAGGTCTCCCAGTTTGCCAACCCATTCCGTTTCCACCAAACCAGTTTGCTCCCCAAAGAAGCAAAGAAATAGAGTAGTTTTATCAATAAACTGAACAAGTGCTGATTTCTCATTTACTGCTCTTTAAGTCATGTGGTCACATACTGTAAAATGCAAAAACCAAATAAAACCAAACCTGATTTTTAAATATAGATTTTGAAAAATTAAAAACATTTTGGGGAGAAGCTGGGATGGCTCAGCGGGTTAAGCGCTCGCTTTGCAGCCCCAGGGATCAGGGGTTGAATCCCGGCCCCGGCCCATGTGGACCCACATGCTGAACTGGGGTGTGCTTCCCATACGGGAGGCCCCCAGTTTGGTTATAAATAAAAAAAAAACCCAGAAAAACATTTTGGTAAAATGTAAGGATAAGCCAGAGCTTTGGAGAAGAGCACTGAAAAACAAATAAAATGAAAAACCCACATGCTATTTATTTAGCTTATGGTAAAATTCATTATATTGCTGTAGAAAGAAAGGTGCTTGCCTACTTTTGCATGGTCATTTCAGGGCCACCTTATCTGAAATAGACATTAGGTGAAATTTGTGACTTGTCACTTTAAGGAGGATGTTGGCCAGCTGTTGGGGATTCAGACAAACATGAGTAAACTGAGGAAGGGCTTGCAAACCTCAGCAAGTAGCAAGTGAGGAATACCGTATTATCCGGCGTATAAGATGACTGGGCGTATAAGACGACCCCCTAATTTTACAGTTAAAACATAGGTTTAGGCCTATATTCGCTGTATAAGACTACAGCCTCGGAAGTGGGGGGTAGTCTTATACAGCGAATATAGGCCTAAACCTATGTTTTTACTGTAAAATTAGGGGGTCGTCTTATACGCCTGGTCGTCTTATACGCCGGAAAATACGGTATTTGAAAGGCCCTTGGGTTTCATAGCCTGAGAAAGAGAGGATTTAGCAGGATCAACCTATATGGTTCTAGAAGGAAGACCTAGAACCAATGAATGACAGTTATAGGGAAATTCTCATAACTTAGGATGTCATTCTAGCAATTAAAATTGATTGGCTGGGCTGATCCATGAATTTTCTAAAGGGCTATGAAAATGCTTAAACTGGAAGACAATCAAATGTATGCTAGAGAGTCCCATATAGTGGGTATATAAAATTATTTATTGAAATAAAGTGGTGTATCTCAAAAAATATAAGAAAACAAACAAACAAACAAACAAGACACTAGGACCATGTATGGTGTCTCTCCCAAATGTTTATTTTACTCTGCCAATGCTGCTACATGCTCCCTCGGACACATTGTAGGACAAATCAACTAAGCTTCCACTGAGAACCTTTGACAAGTTCAGCAGTTTGCTAGACACTGACAGAAAAGGGTCAAACTCTAGTGTACAATAAAAATTTTTAAAGACTCTAATATCCACTTTTCTCTAACACCTCTACCCCACTTGGGGCTTACTACCCATAGAGAAAGAGAATCATTGAGCTCCTCTCTTAACCACAAAATACTGATTCCTGGCATAACAAAAGTAGAGTGTGTAGGTAATAGAGATATACAGAAGGAAACAATTTGTGCGTAAAATAACATTATTCCTGGCAAAACAAGCACACGTTGTTGAGTTCTTATTGTGGTTGTTGGCAGAAAATAAAGTCGGTGCTGAACTATTGGCAGGTAGAGCCTTTCCATATTTAATTTTGAGTTGGGGAGAGGGTAAAAGTTATGATCTTCTTTAGGAAATAAAATAAGACCAAAACATGAGGGCTGTTTGGAAAGCATCTAGCCATGTAATATGAAAAATAGAGGCATTTATGGCTGGGTTTTATTTATTTATTTATTTATTTATTTATTCTGAACAGACCTTGTATATATCTAGTCATTCTCTCTCTCTGAAAAATATTGGCAGGTCCCCCACCCCCACCCCGCCCCACCCTCCCTGCCAAATTTTTTTTTTTTAACCTTTGGTTAATTGAAAAACAAGCAAATCTCTGAACAGGGGCATCTCAGCGTCTATCACTCTGTGAGAAAGCATGGAGCAATGGCCCTTCTGTGAAACTTTATTCATGAGAACAAACAGATAATTGGTTCTCTGCAGTGTCTCTCTATTTTGCACTTTCTGTTAGTAACCCAACAGCATTCAGAAGTCGTGTTAAAGTACATATGTTTACAAATTGTTCTGTGGAATCTGTGCTCAGCCACTAAGGCGCCCACAGCTGCTGTGGGGTAAGGGGCATGTGTACCTTCAGGCCTTTTATTGCTTCTGGGTATTTCCCACCATCTTCGCTGCCACAGAATTGATAAGGAAGCAAGAGGCCATATTAGCTCTAGAATTTCTCTAGATCTACTCTCCTAGAGATGTGACCTCTCAGCATCAGAGTGCCCCCTGGGTCCCAGAAAACTCAGCAGGCAGCTGCTGACCCCTTGGGGTTGGCCACCCAGGCTGTGTCCCAATGGATTAACTCTTTGGGTGTAGCAATCAAAAGTTGTGATTGTTTGACAACCTAATGCTTTTTGTTTTGACAAATAGTGTTCACTTTCAGAATCTGTCTGGATGGAGAACTATATTTGCCCCCTAGTTGTTCTAATTAGATTATCTTAATCTATATACTCAGATTTGCCTGCTAACTCACAGGATGACAATGGATGTGTGAATTAGAAAACGTTACCTCTTACTGCAGGAGGGTAGGCAGGCATGACCCAGATTGGGGTGTATAAGATGGAGAGGCAGCATGAGATGGACTTCAGTCTTCTTTCTCTCAGGGCATCACTACTCTTGGGCAGGGCACAACTTGTATAGCTATCTGCGGTAGCCCAGATAAAACCTAGACTTTCATTGTGCAAAACTTGGCAAAGTCCAAAGCTAAAGCAGGAATACAAAATGTTGAGGTTAGAATGCCTTTGTCTTCAGGGTAAGTGCTTTCAAATAAGAATAATAATGATGTTTATTGCATGCCTGGTGTTTTCAAATGAACATATTTTGAATATTTTCCATATTTTTAGTATGTTCCCCCAAAGTTAACAATTATCTTGTGAAACTATCTTCCAGCCTTCCTTACCTACCATATGAAGGACTCCACTTCTAATGTTTGGATTGGGCTGAATGATATCAATTCAGAGCACACGTTCCTTTGGACAAATGGGCGAGGCGTTCACTATACCAACTGGGGGAAAGGTTACCCTGGCGGAAGGAGGAGCAGTCTGTCCTATGAAGACGTAAATATCACTTTCAGGTCACCTCTCCGGAGGTCCTCTGTTTGCTTCGGGTCATCATACTAGTGATTAATCTTCCGGGAAAAAAAAAATCCACCAGAACTCTTTGATCTGATTCTTCCTTGCAGATTGCAGATTTGAACTGTTTCAAGACTGAACCAGCCTTGAAGGAAGGGGTCCAAATTCAGTGAAGAATTCTTTAGCTCAAGGGCAGGTGGTGGTTGTAGTGAGGGACAGGAAAAGCCGGCTCCATGGTGGCGTATGTTGTAGGCAGGTGTTAAGCTGAAACCCAGAATTATCAACTCTTTGTGTCAGCTGGCCCTGAAGGCTTTTTTGTAGTTATTTATTTATTTATTTATTAGTAACAGTAGAATTCAGTATTATTGTGTGTTAGTTTCAGGTGTACGGCATCCTTGTTAGACATTTATATAACCCCCAATTTGCTCTAGTCTTTCCTGGCACTGGGCATAGTTGTTGCAATGTTATTGACTATATTTTCTATACTGTACTTTGCATTCCTGTGACTATTTTAGCTGCTCCTAAACTCTTGAAGCTGTTGTAATATTTGGGGTATAGGTCTAGAAGCTGCCACTACTTCTAAAGACCTCATCCTCATCCTCATTATCATTATTGAGCTAACATTTATAGAATGTTTACAATGTGGCAAATACGGTGCTAAGGGCTTTAGTACATTAACCCACGAGATAGGTGACTGCATCTTTATTTAAGTACTTTTAAAGAAAGTGTAACAATTGATGTTAAACACTATATTAAGCATTGTGAAAACATAAAGAAACATAAGATATTGTTCTTATCCTAAAGCAGCTCACACTTAACCTAGATCACAAGTCTTTTTTTTTTTTTTAAGATTTCTTTTGTTTAAGAGAAGATGAGAAAGATAGTAGGGGGGAGGGCCCAGAGCAGTCTCCATACTAGTACATTATTAGTGGTGACATGGTTTTATTCCACACAGGTGGATGTGGGCACATGGCATGGGAAGCAAACCGGGGGCCTCTTGCATGGGAGGCAAGAACCTTGGCTGCTGAGCCATCTCATTGGTTACCAGTTACTGCAGTTTAGCATGTGGGGTTTGCATGGGTCAGGGTCAGGAATCAAACCCCAGACCTTGTGATGGTATCCCCTAAACCACAAGTCTTATATAAGAAAGAAGATGGTGACGAAATGAAAATGCATAATTAGCATTAGCTATAAAGCACTATAGTAGGTAAGTAGAAAGAAACTTACCATGGGATGGAGTAATCTAATCAGTCAACACATATCCATGGAGACCTTCACTGGGTGGAGTGAAGGATTATTTATCAGTTTATTTTTCTTAAGAAGTTTAAAATGTAATAATTAGGGGACCTTCGAAAGAGGGTGGGGGAGTCCCTGTTAGGTGGGCGTGGTGAATAAAGTCATTAAGAAAAAGGGCACAAGATAGGTTTGGTCATGAATAAATGGCTTTGTATGTAGCAGGCGTTTTATGCAAAAAGAAATAAGGATAAAGCTTGGAAAGGTGAAAAGCAGAATATAGAGAAATTTAGACACCCTCTGAAAAAGTTGGGACTTTATCAGATTAACAGTGAAAAAAGATTTGAGCGGAAAATGATCTAATCAAAATGGCATCTTTATGAGAATTAATTTGGTAGCTGTGTGCAAATTGGATACATTTTAGTGGTGGGTAAGTGATTTCCTGTGGAGAAATTCTTTGAATCTTCATTACATCAATGAGGGCTGAAAACTTCCTGAAGAAGTTAAAGAAGCATGGAGTGAGATAGAGTTTTCTTAGAGTTCAGGGATGAGAAGTGAACTTTATGTAATGCAAAAAATGAAATAATATTAATTAACAATAATAATCTCTATTGCACAAGTGTTTTGTTTTTAGAACATGAAGAAAAGCAGAAGTAACAGAAACAAAACCTATAATCTCACCCTTCAGAAAAAAAAATCTGTTAATTTTTTCTTGATGTTATCTAAATTTTTTTTTTTTTAGTTGTGTGTAGAAATATAAATTTTATAGTTCACAAAAATGCAAATCAAAACACATACTGTGTTGTTGCAATTTCAGGACTTGAAACATGGAAAGATTAAATGGTTTGATAAGGGAATGGGAGAGAACTTTTTCATGTGTGTTTTGTGGTGGATGCATGCTTGTTGCACGTAGGTTTTGGGGACTAGTGCACAGACTCTGAGCCAGGACATGGGAAGATACGGATACCTAGAGAGGGATGAAGGAATCTCTGAAACGTGGGAGTGGGGGTTCCTAACAGTTGAGGCTCATAGAATAATGCGGGTGCAGGGAGGGTGGTTGAGAAGACAACTCACTGTAGCGGTAGTGCAGTCTGTTAGCAACGCATCAGGGAATTAATGGACTTTCTTTTTTTTTTTTAAATATATATTTATTTATTTATTTAGTTTTGACAGAGAGAGAGAGAGATACAGAGACAGAGAGAGAACTGAACTGGGGGAGCTCCCAGTTCAGCACATGGTTCCGCACGGGCCAGGGCCAGGATTCGATCCTCGGTCCCCGGCGCTGCAAAGTGAGCGC
>PVKE010032652.1:0-18370 GCA_004027555.1 Craseonycteris thonglongyai
GAAGTGTCTGTTAAGGTCCTCTGCCCATTTTTTAATTGGATTGCTTGTTTTTTTCTTGTTGAGTTGTACAAGTTCTTTATATATTTTTGATATTAGCCCCTTATCAGAGGCATTGTTTGCAAATATTTTCTCCCAGTTGGTTGGTTGCCTCTTTGCTTTGTTGATGGTTTCCTTTGCAGCACAGAAGCTTTTTAGCTTGTATATCACAATTTTTGCAATGTGTTTTTTATCAGTTCTGCTCACTACTGGTCACCTTGACTTCTTATAATTAGTGATGTTTTCTCTCCCACTAGAAAAATGTTTAATCCATTTGTACATTGCCATTTTCTTCATGGCATTATCCCCACCAACTTATACTTTCACTTAACATCTTATTTATAAGATTTTTATTTTTTAATTGTGTAATACTAATCCATTTTTTTACTTATACACAATACTACACTGTATGAATATACCACAATATATTTGTACTCCCTTGTCAACAAATATTGGGTGTTTTCCACATTTTTTGCTATGAAAACCAATTCTGTAAGTTGTTCCAAGCCCATACTTGTCATGTTTTGTGCTTGCAGAAAAAATAAGCCTCCAGAATTTGCCAATTTATTTCCAAAAACCAAGCTTGTGCACATATCTCTATAGAATATATACCTAAAAGTGAATGAGGGTAGTAGGGAATATACATTTTCTAATTTATAAGATAATACTAAATGTTTGCTTAAATGGCTTGTTCTGTTGACAATTCAATCAACTGTTTATATAAATTCTGGTTGGTTGTTCCATGTGCTATCATAGTATAATCAAACATTTCTATTTTTGCCAATGTAGGTTATGTAAGAATATATTCTTCATTAACATCTTCATTTTAATTTACCCAATTGCTGATATAAGTGAATAGTTGAGTGGATCAAATTTGATTACTGAGTAAAAAAAAAAGTCTGTTTATATATTTTCTATTGTTTATTATATGCCATTTGTGTTTTTGGAAAAGATTTATTCCAATGAGTGTTTAACATATTCTGTATACCTATTATGTAATATAACATATAATATAAATAGCTTCTATTTTGCCTTTTCACTGATATTTTTTAGCTATTTGCTGCTGATATAGGACAAAAAATTATATTCAGCTATATTAGTAAATATGTTAATGATTTCTATAGATTATTTGGATTGTTTTTACTTGGCTTATTTTAAAAAAAAATATTATTACCTCCATTAGACTCTAAACCCAAGGAATCTAACACAATATTTTTATTGTACAACATGAAATAATAATTAAGTACATGTAAATTAAATATAATAAATTAGTTCTACCATTTGTAGAGACCTATAAGTGAAAGGAACCCTTGGCTTAGTCAATCATTAAGTGAAACTATATTTGCGTGTAGTGAATACTAACCCAGGTGCTTCAGAAAAATAAGAGATATACAAGATGTGGCTCTGTACCCTCTAGGCATTTTTATAGCCACAAATTCCTTTCTTTTCACAATTGGATTCAAACCCTTTTATTTAGTCTACTTTGAGCATTAGACTAAGTATTATTTTTTAATACCTACAGCTGTTTCAAAAACATTTACAACATGTGTTTTAGGGTGTGGTATTTATTATATGAAACAACATTAATATAACTTGTATCTTAGGAAAATTATTTGAAACACCTGCATTTAACTTTCCTGAGATTTAGAAAATTTTGCCACATGTCCGTATCCCATGAACCACCTACATTTAATATTTTAAAACCATTAGCGATACAGAAACAAGACTTCCAAATTATTACCTTTATTTATAATAATTAAAATGTGGAAAGTATATCAGTACAGTTGAGTAGAAAACTAATATTGCTTTTTTAAACATGGAAAGCATCCACTTTTACTTGAATTAAAATAAAGAAAAAAAAACCCCCAAAAACCCAAGACAGTTATTTTATGTAGAACCAGGGAAATCTGGGACTAATGCCAAACACTGAAGTAGAAAGTTAAAGAGCAAGAGCAGTTACAGAGCTCGCCTTACAGAACATTGAATATTGCCTGGGCAAGATAGGCTAAGGCTGAGCAAATGTTGCTCAAAGCAGCAAAAATCACGTATCTATTATTCTACTACCAGAATCATCTGCTCACTAGAACTTGTTCATAACTCATCATGATTCATAAGGATAAGTACCAAATTGACTTAGACATATTTTAAAAGTATTCTAAAAAGTTAGACATTATAAGTGAACGTTTATCATTAACTAAACAAAGGACTTGTGGTAATTTTGTTTAACAACAAGGCTTCATTTAGCCAGGCAAACATTCTATAATATTGCAACCTAAGTATACCATACATTAATTAAAGTCAATATTTATATATTTGTGTTTTGTTATCTTTTCACCTAAACTTCCACCAACCATATTTGTTGTGATAAAACTGTTATATATTAGAAGCAAGGCTAAAATAATTATAGCTTTAATTGATTTGCTTTAGAAGAATTATTTTAAAAATGCAAGAAAAAGGATAACATATGTTTAAAATGGATGATTTTCAGTAAATCTAGCATTTATTATATTCCTAAAAATTAACTTGTTCATGATTTTTAAGAGGTGTGGCATAAATAGTTATTTGGGCAAAGATAGTGTCAGATGGAGAGCACTGGTAAAATGATTATATATGTTAAAATTATATATAATATAGAATTCTAGTAAAATATATATATACACATATATATGTGTGTGTGTATGTCTATGCATATATGCATATATATGTGTCTATATGTATATTTAGTTTTATATGTATGTGTTCCTTCATTAAAATTTATTTATTTGTTTTTTATTTCTAACTGGATTCTTTGTTTCCTCTCCCTTTCCCTTTCTGTCCATCATTTTCCTGACCTGTTTTCTTCTCTTTACCCCTTCAAAATAGAAAGGAGTAACGGACTCAGAGGAGTCCTCATAGTTATACATCATTAGTCGTGACATAGTTTCATTCCACACAGGTAGATGTGGAGCCACACAGGGTAGGAACCAAACCTGGGGCCTCCCACATGGGATGCAAGAATCTTCACTGCCATCCCAGCAATTACCAGTTATACTGCCTCAATTTAGTACATAGGTTTGTACAGTTCAGGGCTGAAATTTCTTTTTTTTATTGTTAAATTTAATGGGGTGACATTGATTGGTAACAATTAGATAGTTTCCGGATGTACAAGTCCATATCACATCACATGCATCGCATTATGCGCCCACCACTCAGAATCAGCTCCCTTCCATCACTATATATCCGGTGTCCACTCCCCCCGCCCCCAACTCTCCATTCCCCCCACCCCCCGCAGGTAACCACCAAACTATTGAGTGTGTCCAGGGCTGGAATTTGATCCCCGGATCTCATAGTTGGAATGCAAGCACTTATCCTGTTAGGCTACCTCAACATCCCTATAATTTTTTTCTATAGTAAGTTCTGTCAAGATGTAATCACCAATATTCTTTCCTAAATTAGCACTTTTAGGGTTATTGGTGATAAACTAGCCGACCAACAAGTCTTTCCTAGGTCTTAGAGATAACAAATAGTACGTAGGTCTAGTGCTTGAATTCTGGCCTTCTAGATAAACCTCCTTGTTCTTTACCACTACATTTTTATTAATATAAAGCGGACAAGACAGATTATTAAAATATTCTTGAGTATAATTAGTGCTTTTGTTAATTGGTTGGTTTTGGAGGAAAAGGGATTTGAAGTAGGTAAATAAAATGCTTGGAATAGTCCAGAAAAGTAAACTGGAATTTCTAATAAATGAGTATCTCAGTTAAGCACTGGTCAGGAAACAGACACAACATTTGATATTTTGACAGATGGTAGTTAATATAGGCAGTTAGTTACACTGGTGTTAAGTCAGGGAGAATTAAAGAAAAAATTAAAAATATAATTGCAAGAAATAGCTACTACCTTAAAGACAAAGGAACAAAAGAAAAAATGTGTTGCTATTAAAACCTAGAAACTCAGAGGAGGACTTCTATGGATTTAGGGCTCATATGCCTGAGTACTGTTGGCTGCTGCAAGGGTTTAATAAAGCTGATTCTGTCCATGAAAAGAGAAGCTGGATGCTGAAACCAACCACTACTGGAATGATGCTCACAAGAATAGCAAACAAGGAGCAAGAAATCACATTCTCCCTTCTTCCTGCTTGCCAATTATTACTTGCAGGCTCTAAAAGGAAGCCCCTTTTAGAGGAGAAATGTAATTTTCAAAATATTTACAGATTCTGGTCTTTAAGAAAAGAGTAGATTTGTTTATGAGACAGAAGATGTACATAACTAGCACAATTATATAGAGACTACAATTATAGTGAGTAGCTTAGAGGGGATTAGTGCTGGTGGGGAGGATACGAATTTCAGAACCAAATCAATTCAATTGAAAGCATCCTGAGAATGCTTTATGTAGGTAGAACTCAGGTAGTTGAATAGTCATGTATATCTGTAACATTGGAAAATATTATTAGAAAAAAATTTCCTTTATCTATCAATCATTCAATGTTCCACTAACATGTAGGTAGTAGTATTAATAGAACCATGGGCTGGTTAATAACATCCAGATAAATAAGAAATGTTAAGAAAAAAATAGCTTGGAATATAAATCCTAGAATGTCCATTTTTAAAAGCAATCTAAAAAAACTTTTTAAAAATAAAGTAAAAAGTCCATCTAAAGAGCCTCAGAATATTTATCATTTAATAGATGTTTGACCTTGGCTAATTAGCTTCTTTATACCTCAACTTTATTTTCTGTTAAATATGGATAACAATTTTTGCTTCATAAGATTGTTATGAAGATGTAGATACTCAAAGGCAGAGGCTTAGAAAAATGTCAAGTACATTGTAGTTGTCAAATCAATATTCATTTTTATTGTAGTTACAGGAAAACCAAAATAAAAAGTGTCAATAAAGAAGTTATTCCTCTTACTGTTAAAAAAATAATTATGGGGAGGCCGAGATGGCTCAGTGGGTTGAGCGCTCACCTTGCAGTGCGGTGGACTTAGGATAGAATCCCGGCCCTGGCCTGTGCGGAACCATATGCTGAACTGGGGAGTGCCCCCAGTTCAGTTCTCTCTCTGTCTCTGTCTCTGTGTCTCTCTCTCTCCCGTCAAAACCAATAAAAAATAATAATAGTAATTAGAATTAACACGTGTGTTGAGTCTCTGGAACATAGATTTATTTTAGTACTTTTTGTTCTTGTGTACGGCTGATTAATATACAACCCCATGTAGACCATTCACGTAATGGCATCTTGCAATGAAACAACCAAGGTAATTTAATTCTCTGCTTTTAAGTGAAAGATAAAGCTTGTTTTCTGCTTAAATATATACTAAATGTCATTCAAGACTCTTAGAATTATACCAGTTGCTTTCTGATTTACGGGTGACAGGATCAAATGGCAAAACTAATGGTAACAGAAAAATGAGTACACACACACATACACACACATAGGAAATAAAGGGAAAAGATGGTTTAAAAAGAAAACTGTTATTTTTTTCTTTTCAAGATATTCACCCTTAATTTTAATATACATTTCAGATCTTTCAATAAGTTTATTTATACACTCAAAAATATATACTGTATTTTTTTGCTCCATAAGAAGCACCTTTCCCCCCCCCAAAAAAAAGTGGGTGGAAATGTCTGTGCATCTCATGGAGCGAATATTGCATCACAGACCATGATGTGTATTACCTGACCTGTCAGTGGTAGCGACAGCTGTTAGAAGAGGAAGTGGTAGGCCCACAGAAAACCCCTGAGGACGCTTAAATGTCCCACTTTACAGCTAAATCTCAGGGCATTTGGTCAGTTACCAACTGCCTCTGCCTAGCACCTGGGAGAGTGCAGAGAGCCGCCTGACACTCACAGCTACAACCACTGACATGTCAAATCTGCTGAGGTTAATAATGGTACCAGTGTATTTTGTCAACTGTCAATTGTCTTTGACACTGGGTGAGGTCTATGCCAGTAGATCCACCTCCACTGCCAACCAGCTAACTGCCAAGGGAGAAGTGGGGAAAAGTGGAGCTTTCAGAAGGTTAGAGGCACTTTTTAATCTCTTAGTTCCTATTCTGTACTGCCCTTGTCTCACACCATCTCAGTGCCAGTCTGTGGTTTCAGAAAAAAGGTCAGTTTACTCAGGAGACTGAGGTGGCTGGTGGCGTGTAGGACAGTGAGGCTGTTGGTGCATGTCGGAGGGAGTAGTGTGCTGTTGGAATGATTAGTAGTAGGCTGTTGTAAGCCTTCCTTTAGCTACTCCACATGTCTACTCTGGCCTGCACCTGCTTGCTGTGCATGAGTGATTTCCCACCTGCCGACTACATCCTGGAGGGCTTCTGAAAAAAAAACTGCTTTATTATTGCTTGATCAGTTTAGAGCACATATTAGCAAAACTACAAAAAAGAGATTTAAAGAAGTGAAGACTCATCTCCCTGTAATTCTTGGGGGTCTTACCAGCTAGTTGCAACCTCTCGACATTTCCATCGACAAATCATTTAGTCTTTATGCAAGAAGAGTGGAACAAATGGTTACTGGTAATCATGATCTGACACCTGATGAATGAAGAGGCCCACTATCACTCAAGTTTGTGAATGGGTTAAAACGTTGTGGCACCCAGTAAAGGATGAAACCATGACACGGCCATTCAAAAAATGTGGCATTAGCAACGCCTTAGATGGAACTGAAGGTAGTATCACATATGAAGATAGCAAAGAAAGTGATATCAGTGATTGTGAGCCACTGAGCTTCATAAGTGCTGACACTAGTGATGATGAGTTCTTGGGGTTTCCAGAAAGCTAGAAGAGTGCTTGAAACTTAAAGTCTCTTCTCATTTATTAATGACAGTGATGATGGTTCTTAATAGCGCTGTTGACTTCACCTGGTTGAAATATTATTCTTGTATAGTTTATTAAATATATTAGTACACCATTTGGTTCAGAATTTTTTTTTCTTGTTTTCTTGCTCTAAGCCTAGGTGCATCTTATGGTCAGGTGTGTCTTATAGTGTGAAAAATATAGTGTATTTTTGCCCTTTAAATTGCATCTTTAACCTCTTTATTGTCTGTACATTTATTTCCTCTAAGCTGTTTTTTTTTTAATCATGTTTGGGAACAAATAATAATCATACAGAGCCAGGTCTAGACTGCAGGGAGGGTGGTTTAATGCTTGGAAGACACCATCATGAAGAGTAGCCAGTGCAACATTGGTCTTGTGCGTGGCCATGTCATGCAGATGCAGCACCTTTTGGTCCAGTTTCCTCTTCATTTCTCCTTCACAGATTCTTTTAACTGTTTCAGCAGGCTGGAGTCATATACTGCTTGTGACACCCTTATTGTGGTTGTGACACCTTTATTCTTGCAATCAATCAGAAGGATACCATCCATATCCTCAAAAAGAGTAGCCACGATTTTTCCAGCCAATTGTGACACCTTGAACTTCTTAGGGGGTGAAGTGCCCTTTTCATGAGATTGCCTGTACTCCTGCTTTGACTCTGGCTCATAATGATGAACCCAGGTTTTATCTCCAGTGACAATCTGGTTTAAAACTTCATTTTTTGTTGTCTCTGCAGAGGTCTAAAAACTGTCATGAACATTTGACAAGTTGTTTTTGAAGAGGTGTGAGCTTTCTCGATACTCATCTTGCATTGGCTTTTGACATCCTTAGATGCTGATGGAGAATATTCAAAATGGTTGGTTGTAGGTGACACACCAACCACTTCTGCCAGATATTTTTTATTCAATCTGGCATCTTCTGTTACAAGTTTTCAACTTTTTTTTGCAATGTCTGAGAAAATGGCCTCAACAGGGTGTCTAGAATGAAGGATCTTCAATCAACTCTGCTTTGCTTGTAAAGGTTATGCCACTTGTAAAATTATGGGTTTCTAAGACAACACTCCCTGTAAACCATTAACATCACTTCCAAGATGGTTTGAGATATTTTCCCTTGTTTTATGATAAGCTTAATGATGGCTCAAAATTCAATTTTATCCATTACTTGGGGTTTTCAAGTTTGACGTGCGACTTCAGCAATGTTTTAAAGAACACGAATGCAAGTAGGTTGAAATTTGGCACATAATCTAATAGGCTACACAATCAAACTGTGTGCCCTCATACTCCCATGTCTTTGATAACTCCCATTCTGCAAATTTCTTGATTACCCTTCGCACGCGTGTGCACGTGTGTGTAAGCTTTAAATAATTTACAGTTTTACTAAAATTGTGAAGTAAGAGGCCAGGATGGCTCAGTAGGTTAAGTGCTCACTTTGCATTGCCGGGGACCGAGGATCGAATCCCGGCCTCGGCCTGTGCGGAACCATGTGCTGAACTGAGAGCTCCCCCAGTTCAGTTCTCTCTCTGTCTCTGTATCTCTCTCTCTCTCTCTCTGTAAAAAATAAATAAATAAATATTAAAAAAAAAATTTTTAATTGTGAAGTAAGATGTGATTTGAGTTGTAAATTCAGCTATTTTAAATGCAATGAAGTATCTAGAATTTGGGTAGGAACATTTATGAAAATAAAACGCATGTGAAAAATACATAATAGATTATGTCACTCTAAAATATATAAGATTATATAATTGCTTACAACTTAGCATATGAATAGTGCCCAAGCTGGAAAATTAGTAGTTGGAAAATTAGTAGTTGGTAGAATTGATTGCTGGGTTGATAGGGAGTTTCAAAGTACTAGATAAGAATCTTGATATTTCATAATTCAGTCTATTTTACAAGCTGTATTTTCACATAAAGAATAATTTGCTTGGTACACTTTCATAGTACAATTTATCTCCTCACTTACTTTATTGTCAGACTCAATATGGTGCTTCCCAGAGCTTTTTTTTTTTTTTAATATTTGTTTATTTATTTTTATTGTTTTTTGACAGAGAGAGAGAAAGAGATACAGAGACAGAGACAGAGAGAGAACTGAACTGGGGGAGCTCCCAGTTCAGCACATGGTTCTGCACGGGCCGGGCCAGGATTTGATCCCTGGTCCCTGGAGCTGCAAAGTGAGTGCTTAACCCACTGAGCCATCCCGGCTTCCCCATTCCCAGAGCTTTAATAAAGATATGTATAGGAAAAATCTAAAAAGATATTGCCATCATTTTCTTGCATATAAGAAAACTCTGAAAGCTTTAACTTATTAGTTGGCTCATATGCAGTACAATTCATTCAAAAATAACTTTCTCAGATTTTTCCATCTCAAACTCACTTAATACAAATTTTGTTTATTCTAGGTGTTTGAGAGTGGGGTACTTTTGACCAGCTAATATATTTCAACATGCATAGAAATGTATGAGAAATATGATGTAGACTAGAAGAACGTTCCTATTTGAAAAATATAAGTTAGGGGATGCTAGGATGGTTCAGTGGGTTAAGCACCCATTTTATAGCCCAAGTCCGAGGATTGAATCCCAGCCCAGGCCCATTGGACCCATATGCTGAACTTGGGTGTGGTCCCCAGTTCAATTCTCACTGGGGTGAGTGTTCTATGTGGGAGGTCCCTGGTTCAGGCCCCAGCTCATGAGGGCATAGATTCCATGCAGGAGGCCCCCACCCACCTGTGCGGAATAAAACTATGTCAAAAACTGATGACGTGCAACTATGGGAACTGCTCTGTGACCTCCCCATTCTTTCTGTCTCTGTCTCTGTCTGTCTGTCAAAAACAATAAAATAAATCTTAAAAATATAAGCTACAATTAATTTTATGCCTGGTGATCCCATCTTTATCCCAATTAAGTATAAAAATTGGACCACCTTTAGGAATATATGAGTAAATATGATGACTTAATTCTCACTACTATTTATTTCTAAAAGAAGAATTTTATAAATAGCTCAGAAAAAAAGGTAAGAGATCAAAATGACAAAATATACAAATCCTCAAAATGCAACTCTTTTTCTTTTTCTTTCTCCCATGGGTGGAAGTGGGAGTAGGCCAAATTTTATTTCCCTTGAAACCTCATATTTGAAGAGATTCTTTCAACAAATTGTTTAAAACTTGAGGCTGTTCAATCATATTTTAAAATTTTATTTATGTTACACAGAGCCTAGAGATAAGGTTAATTTACCAGCTACTGAAAGGGGCAAATGAGTAACTTTGTTTTATTCATTACTACATCATATATGTACATATTATGCCCAATATAAAAAAAATTAGTATAATTATTTTGTCTCATTCCACCTTTATTCATTATATATAAAATTTAATTTTTAGTGCTACAATTTACTAGTTACTGAATATTTTTTAATTATAAAAATATCATGTATGTTTTTCTTTTATGTATGAAATGTTTATGTTCATGAACATAAAAAATATATATATATATATATTTTAATATATTTTATTTATTTATTTATTTTTGACAGAGAGAGAGAGAGAGAGAGAGAGAGAGAGAGAGAGAGAGAGAGAGAGAGATACAGAGACAGAGAGAGAACTGAACTGGGGGAGCTCCCAGTTCAGCACATGGTTCTGCATGGGCTAGGGCTGGGATTCGATCTTCGGTCCCCCGGCGCTGCAAAGTGAGCGCCCAACCCACTAAGACATCCTGGCTTCCCCCCAAAATATATTTTTTTCAGCAATATTTTTCTCATTGTACCTGTCATAATTTTATATATAGATTAAATAATGTATAAATCAATAAATTAACTTCTTGAGAAAAACCCATGATGAAATTATAAATAATAATTTTTGGAATGTCTATATAATTTTAACAGTATTCTAAACTATTAGCTATTTTTCTACTTATTAATTTTAGATGCCCAGAAATTTGCTGTCCAGTGTTTAAGAAAGTCCAAATATGCAGAAAAATAAATCTAGACTAAATGGATATAAATAGAAAGATGGGAGAAAACTATATTTTGAAATTATTTCTTTTCAAAAGTAATATAAAAGTGGCACAAAATCTATGTTCTAGTTTCACAACTTTCTTTACAAACATTAACATCAATACAGGATGTCATCTTTATTGCAATTAAGAGAATCTGATGCCTTGTTTTTCAGTGTATTTTCATAGATAAAGCAGAGTTATAATATTTCATTAAGAACAGCTCTGATGTCTTTTGAGAACAGAGTCTACAAATGCAGGAAAGAAAGCAAAATAAAATTACTCATAATTGATATTAGAAGGTAAAAATGACAGGTTGGCTTTGATTCAACTTGACTCAAATGATGAGATTAAACAATAACACATTTGAAGGTATAAGTGAAACTTGGTGAAATTCTTATTACTAGAATGTCAACTTGATTGGTATAATCGTTATCTATGTATAAATAACAGAGTTTCTGAGAGCTACAGGGCTTGGCTTAGGGATCTAAGAATCCAAATTAGAATGCCTAGACTGCCTGGAGCCACAGGTTTAAATCCTGTCAACCAAACCCTTGCTCTTTCTGAGGCAGATAAACCAGGTTCCAAAAAGCCAGCTCTTTGTGAGTGAAGTGGAGATCTCTCAATGACACCTTCAAATCATGGGCTGACTACATACTTTGAAAACATTAAAGATTATTTTGTCTGTCTTATGAAATAGTACAATTTTATATTTGCCACAATTCTGGAACCCAGACCAAAATACTAGATGGGCAACAAATGCCAATTCCCTACAGATTGAAATCCTAAAATATTTTCATGCCTTTTATTGACATTAACATATTTTTTGATGAATTAAGTATATGATAAATAATTTTGTAAAAACTACAGGAAGATGATCTTTGATAATCAGATATTTACAAACTACTTTGATCATCCAATTAAGAGTTGGAAAGGAAAAATAAAGCATCCAGTGGGAATCTCCTGTGGAATTTCTGGGTCAAAAGGCAAATGAGATTCAAGGAAATGCAAAAGCTATCGTACTCAGGGGAGGTTTAATCGCTGAGACATCTGTTAGGCAGCTAATGCAACCAGGCATGTATACCACATTAAAGGTAGTCCTCAGTTATTCAGATAACGTAACGGTCCAGAAAGTGTAAGATTTTAACTGGTGGACTAAAACATCTTAATTTACTTGTTTTTGAAAATCTGAATGTGAGAACATGAATATAACGAAGTTTGTCATTTCTCACAAGAAAAGCAAGAATACCATTAGAGTGAAATAGCATGCAGTTTATTTTTTAAAAGTTAAATGATTCAGCTACTTTATTTTACAACGTAATTTAGGCTTTGAGAATAATTAATAAGGACTAAAAAGAACAAGATAAATCAATGCACTTCTTGTATACTAAGTTGATAAAAAGAAACTAAAATTTTCTTAAATAATTCAATGAAAATGAAAATGGCAAAGTAGATACATAAGTTTTTTTAATCAGAAAAGATTATTGAATCTGAAGCAGAATATTTTTCTACATAGTTTTATTTATGTAGACAAAAGAAATGGTAGTATTAAATATTCTTAAATAAAAGAGGTGCTAAGTACCAGAAGCTTCTAAATTGTGGGGTTTTTTTAATTGTTAATTTTATTGGGTGACATTGGTTGATAAAAATTACATGGGTTCCAGGTGTATAATTTTACATTACATCATCTATGTATTGCATTGTGTGCTCACCACCCAAAGTTAGTTCTCCTTCCATCACCATATACTCAATGCCCTTTCCTCCTTTCTCACTCCCCTTACCCCTTACTCTCAGGTAAACTAAACTACTGACTGTGTTCACGAGTTTTTATTTTTTTGTTACTTTCAGTTTTATATTCTACATATAAATGAAATCATATGGTTCTTGATTTTTTTCAGTTTGACTTATTTTGCTTAATATGATGATCTCAAGGTCCATGTATGTTGTCACAAATGGTTGTGTTTCATTTTTTCTTACACAAAGGAATATTACCCAGTAGTAAGAAAAGATGAAATAAACTGCATTCTTATACACTGAGTTTATTGGGAGCATAAAAAGGGTGACAGACCACATGGAAGCTACTCTACCTGCTTTGAAGTAACTTATACACCAATGAAGCATCATCGCAATGAATAAAATCTACTGAAAATATTACTTCTTTGAGGGAAATGTGTCATAATTAAGTCATAGTGATAAAAAATAGTTTCATAGCCCTTCTAAATTAGGGACATTACAGAGTTCTTTGGTTAAGTATAATATGCCTCCAGAAAGTAAAAAAGAAAAGTTATCTCTAAAACCCTGTCAGCTTGTCAGCTATAAATAAGAAAAGAATACAAAGACAACATATTTTTCAGAAAAATATCTGCAAGGTAGAAATGAGTAAATCTTTTCTTAAAGCCTTATGTGCACACCTAATGCCAAGATATTTGAGAAAGAACATGTTTATTTCAAAAATTAAGAACTGTTTTGTTATAGACAGTTCCTTTATTCCTCAGAAAAAAAGTTCAAAACACAGCAACAACAGCTGCTGTCTCCAAATGTGGGACAGTAGCCAGGAATTCAGGCTATAATTACTTATAATGGACATCAAATTGCCTGTCTAGATTTATCAGTTTTCAATATCCCAGGAATTTGCAGGTGTTCAGTTTTGCCACAGTCAGCTATTGAAAGTAGCAGTAACTGTCAAACTACTGACTTCTGATACAGAGAATTTAAAGTAGGCCCCAGAGGTATACCACTAAGTAGATGACATGTGCTAGCAACAAGGCAGCCACCAGATTCCCAAGAAAATGAAGAATGTTCACAGCTATTGCAGCACAAATTTCACCTAATAATAGATGCCAACAGAAGTGCTCAAAAGAATTCTAGTTTATAATAAAGACATTGAGTGGTCCTCTGCACTTTTTTTTTTTTAATTTTATTGTTAAATCTATTGGGGTGACATTGATAGGCAACAACCAGATACTCTGCTCTCCTGCTTCCCAACAATTTAGTTATGGAGCTGTGTGGCATTTACTCTTTTATAGAACATACTGCCTCCATTAACTTAAAAGAAACTCAAGAGCAAGGAGTAAGTTTTATATTATACTATGGAGACTATATTTATGAATCAAAAAAAAGTGTGTTATGGGGACAAACTATTTTAATTTGATATGTCTTAGAAGTTTGGAAATGTTTGATTATTAAAATTAGGCAATTTTCAGTTTTATTTATTTATTTATTTATTTATTATTTATTTTTTATTCTTTTTGACAGAGAGAGAGAGAGAGAGAGAGAGAGAGAGAGAGAGAGAGAGAGAGAGATACAGTGACAGAGAGAAGGAGGAGGGCCCAGAACAGTCTCCATCGTTGCACATCATTGGTTTTTCCACATAGTTTCATTCCACAGGTGGAAGTGGGGCTGCACAGGACAGGAACTGGGCCAGAGTCTCATCCCCGTGAGAGCTGAACTGGGGGCACTCCCCAGCTCAGCATATGGGTCTGCATGGACCGAAACCGGGATTCGATCCTTGGTTCCCGGGGCTGCAAAGTGAGTGCTTAACCCACTGAGCCATCCTGGCTTCCCCAATTTTCATTTCTTAATAACTCCTGTGCCCTGTCTTCTATATAGAAGTTAGTTAAAAAGTGTTATTAAATGACTGATTGAGTTAACTATTATAATATACTAATTGAAGCTATAATTTATTTAGTAGTAAGTAATTTAATAGTAATTAAATGTTTCTTCTAGATTAAGGGTTATGTTCTATCTTCACAATTTAGAAGTATTTCTGGATTTATGAATGTTAAATTAATGAATGATAGCATACAATAGTTTATTCTGCTTTTTTCTGTTATATCAAAATGAATTAAACTAAGTAAATGAAGATATAAATCCTTTAACAGAAGCTTCAATAGGTAAATAACCAAGTATGAAAATATTTAAATTTTCCTAATCTTATTGAAATTTCACAATAAAGGGGAAAATCTACATTCAATAAAAATATAAAATATTGCATATTAACACATAAACGAAGCTTGAATTAATATCTACAATATGAATTTTTTATTTTATTTTATTTTATTTTATTTTTTATTTTGACAGAGACAGAGACAGAGAGATAACTGAACTGGGGGAGCTCCCAGCTCAGCATATGGTTCTGCACGGGCCGGGGCCGGGGCCGGGATTCGATCCCCGGTCCCTGGCCCTGCAAAGTGAGCGCTCAACCCACTGAGCCATCCCGGCTTCCCCAATATCTACAATATGGTTGAGCAAAAACTGGCACAGATTTTTCCAATTTCTGGTAAAATGACCTTAGCTATATCTATCTAGTATCTATTAATATAAAATAGGAAAAAAGTAATTTATAATTTCTTCTACTCAAAACTAAATATTATTTGCTTAACAGTTTCTTTAACTTTTATTTTTTATTATTATATTTCTTGAGTATTAGATACAAAATGGCTTCTAAGTTTTAATAGTTTGTTATGTCAAATAATGCCCGAACAACTAACCAATTGAGTCAATTCCATTAATTAGTCAATTAATTTCAGTACTGAAAAATAAATGAGTGGATCAATTAACTAGTCACTGAAGCTGGAACGTTCCAAGAGCTGTACAATTACACTGTGTAAAATTCATTGCATTCATAAAAACACCTAAATTATAGCTAGATATTTTAGTGGGTTTCCATTGTTTTATATATATATATATATATATATATATATATATATATATATATATATATACACACATACTTTTTTCCTCCCTCACATAAGGAGAGTTCCGTGTTCTGCTTTAGTTTTCATTAAATGAACCATTTATTTTTAAAAGTATTCACTCAACTGTGTATTTTAGGTTTCATTTCTCAGAAATAATATAATTGCATGCAAACTCATGACCATTAGTTGCTAATTTTTTAGTTTGAAAATAAAATTAGCAAGTTAGAAAGAAAAGAAAGGCTGTTTGATCTTCTGTATTTGCGTCTATATTTGTATGAATTTTATGGGAAAAAAATGATTGTTTTTTGTAGCAGCACTTCAGTTTTTATTTAATGAATAAAGTTGGTAGTTTTTAATAGCCATTACTTAACATCTAATGAACAAATAATTGCTTATTTAGCATAATGCAGTGACAGTTTACCTTTTTCTTATATAGGGTAAATATGTCACTATTTGTTCTTTTTTTTTTTTTTATCTTGCCTCTCAGGTCCCTTTATTTTCTTCCTTTCTTTCTTCTTTCTTTCTTTCTTTCTTTCTTTCTTTCTTTCTTTCTTTCTTTCTTTCTTTCTTTCTTTCTTTCTTTCTTCTTTCTTGCATTCACTGGTAGCATTTTATTTATTTATTTATTTATTTATTTATTTATTTATTTATTTATTTTTGTTAAATTTATTGAAGTGACATTAATTGATATCAATTACATTGTTTCCAGATGTACAATTAGTTCTACATTACATTGTCTATACATCGCATTATGTGCTCACCACCCAGAATCAACTCACTTTCCATCGCCATGTGTTTGATCCCCCCTCCCTACTCCCCCTCATCTCTCCCTATTTCAAGTTCATTTGAAGGAATACAAAATTCAGAAAAATTCAGCCCTTGCACTTATAACCTAACAATTTCCAATTTTACTTTTGATCATTTACCTGTACTCTGAAACATTGTTATGATTTTCCAACCTTGTGCTGGTTGTTAAACTATTATTTTTTTCTTCTTTACTTTGCTTTGTGAGGCTGAGGCTGAAACTCTGAAAATGACATTTCTCAATTATCAGCTGACTAGCCTGTTGGATTTTACTTAGAGGGCAATGAAAAATCTGAAAGAAATGTACTCACTTTTTGTTTGCTTCCTGAAAAACTGCTTTTTTGCTTACTATCTCGGCGATATCTCAATGTTCTCCATTTGTCTTTTGACTTCTCAATACTGGCAAATAATTACTTATATTCAATTATTTTTTGTTTGTTTTAATTAAAATACATGGTGTTTATTTCACTGGCCAGACCCTCATTGAACCTCACTAATTATGACCAATTGTTTAGTTACCTTTCATAGTGTAAAGCAATGTAAAGAGTAAAATTTGAAGCAAACTCTATTTTAAACAGTTTTTAAAGTCTATGTACACATTCATTTCATTCTGGCTACATTATGTCTAATACTGAATCAAGTAAATGTAAAAATATAGAGTTAGAATAGATTTTATAGATCATCTGGCCAGTGCTAATATGGAAAAGCATAAAAATCAGAGTGTTCTTTAAGGATTTTCATACCCATAAAAAAACCTATAACATAATGACATATTTAATTCTCTCATATGAACTGGAAACACTTCTACCAACAAAAATATGACTACATTATAATTGTTCAAATTAAATTATACCTTAAGATATAGAACAGATAAGGTGGTGGTATATAATGATTTGCCATTTCTGAATCTTGCATTAATATTATTTAAGCACTGATTCAAATATGATATGATTTGCTGATGCTTATTAGCTGGTAAGATGAAGCAAAGGCCTAAGCATCACTATTTAAAGACATATCTTAAAATTAAGAAAATTTTGGGCATTATTCGATGATAGTGCTGGGTAATTTAATCCGGTTCCTGGAGTTGAGTGTTTCAGAGACTTGGTGTAATGCCCTCGTTTTATAAACAAACCTTATTTAGTCACAAAAATTATAAAATCAAAATTCTTTGATTAAAAAAAAAAGGCCTCAACTATTTATCGTTAAGATGGAATGTGATTATATTATTATTTTTTCTGATCTAGATTATATGTAAAAGTTACTCAGGAGTTTAGGGCTAAGTCTGTATAAAAGTTGGGCAGTATGCAGAAAATATAGTTCTCAATTTATAAATGATTTATAAATTATAAATTGCATCTGGATTAAAAAGAAAAGGGTAGGCTTAGTTTCAAGATTCCTTTCTGAACAGTGTCAAAGCCCATCATAAGGCAAACATTATTGTTTTATGACAATTTATAAAATCTCAACAACATAAATGCCACTAGAAATAAGTCTAACTTCCATAGATATATATTTAGAAGAATTAACCTTTTATTGGGAAACATATTCAAATTTTTAACATTTATTTTTATAAGTGACAAATACAGCTTCACATACCTCATCTCACTTAATCCATTGCACTAATAAAAAGAGAACAAACAGCTTCTTTTGTCAGTATCATGAGCAGGGGTGGCCAACTTTTCTGTATATAAGATCTACTTTTTATCTTAAAAGTGTGTCGCAATCGACTTATTGTCATAGGCGTAGTCTAAGGGGGAAGAAGGGGTGTGAAATGCATACTATGTTTATACACTGTGTTTCAGTATAAGGTGCATTCCAGCGAGGTATGGGTAGATAAGTAAAATATATGTTCAAAACTATTGTTTATTTTTTTTTTTTTTTTATCTTTTCACATTTATAGAGAGAAATTATCTTTTTGTCTTCAGTGCATAGTTATTTCTATTTTACTTTTTGACAGATAGAGAGAGAGACAGAGACAGAGACAGTTAGAGAACCGAACTGTGGGAACTCCCCAGTTCAGCACGTGGGTCCTGCCTGGGCCGGAGCCGGGATTCGATCCTC